>CAKNYM010047800.1:133359-155153 GCA_932195095.1 Andricus curvator
CGAATTCATTTATTTTGTTAGAAATTCGTCTTTTTTGGTAGAAAATTAATTCTCTTGGTTGAAAGTTAATTAATTGGTTAAAAATTTACGTTTAAAAAATGTACGATACTTGCTTCAAAATTAATTTTTTGATTAAAAATTGAACTACTTTGTTAAAAGTGCGTTATTTTGGTTAAAAATGAAGTTTTTAAAATTAAAATTGAACTAGTTTGTTGAAAATTAACCTTTTTTGTTAAAAATTGTTTTTTTATTAAAAATTAATTTTTTTAAATAAAAATTGAACTGTTCCATTTCTGGTTAAAAAGTTATCTTTTTTAGTTTAAAAATGCAACTTTCTGGTCAAAAATGAAACTGCTTCGGATGAAAATTACCTTTTTTGTTGAAGATTTAACTGTTCAGTAGAAAATTCGTATTTTTTGGCTCGAAAATTCAACTATTTAGTTGAAAATTTAACAGTTTTGTTGAAAATTATTTTTTTTTCTTTGGTTGGAAATTCATTTATTTTGTTAAAAATTCGTCTTTTTTGTACAAAATTTAAAATTTGTTGAAAATTTATATATTTTGTTCAAAATTCTTTGTGTGTGTGTGTTAAATCCAGCTGTTTTTTCATTTAAAATTAAAATCTTTTTTTGTTTGAAATATCAATTAATACATTTTTGTTGAAAATTTAACTATTTTGTTGAGAATTAACTTTTATTGCTGAAAATTCATATTTTCGGGTTGAAAATTCAATTGTTAATGTGTAGAAAATTTAAGTATTTGGCAGAAAATTCAACTGTTTTGTAGATTTTTTATTATTATTGAAAAGTAGTTTTTTTTTTTAAATAAAACTTTAACTGTTCCATTTTTCTTTAAAAATGTATGATATTTGTTAAAAATTCGTCTTTTTTGACAGAAAAATAATCTTTATGGTTGAAAATGGAACTATTTGGTTAAAAATGAATGTAGTTGGTTGAAAAGTCGTCCTTTTTGGCAGAAAATTAATCTTTCTGGTTGAAAATTCAAGTATTTGGTTTGAACTTTAATTTAATCATTAACAATTTAATTACTTTGTTGAAAATTCATCTTTTTCGGTTGTTATTTTTGGATGACCCCTAAATAAATGAACGAAAAAAGCTGAGTCAGCAAAAATTACGTAAGATAGGGATGGTTCAAAATTTCAGAAAAAAAACTTTACGTAATTTATGCGACAATTAACCGTTTTATAGTATATTACCAATTCTCACATCCCTTCCTAAATCCCCAATTACCCCAACTCGCATAATAAGCCTCCAAGCAATGCCTAACGTACTCAATCCTGTGGGATTTTCAACTTCTAAAATCCCCTACCGCCTACAGCCGGATTTTTATTAGAAACGCTCGCATTCGCCTGAAAATTTCGTCAGAGAAGTGGAAAACTGCAGAAAACCAAAACTCCTCAGCACAGCCGGTGGCCGACTGACGAGTTTGTATGTAGACATTTGATAGAATTGAGTGCCCACATTCATCCTCGGCGTCAAACCTCCCGCTCGACAGTAGCTAAGAACAGTAAAACACAACTAAGCGGTCACCCATCCGAGAGTTAACCGCGCCCGTCGGTTCACAAAGTTTATCTTATTTCATGCTCTAAAAAAGTAAGGACTTTCACTCGTGAAGAGTAAAATCTCACTGATTCAAAGGCAAGTATATATTTTTGTCATTTAATTTTAACAGCAACATGCGTCTTATTCCAGATAAATATCATGATACACAGGGAAAGTCTAAATTAATGAGTCAGTAGTGCTCGCGACCGTAATTGCAATTACACGCATTGTGAGTATAGAATCATCTCTTTGAATTCCTGTAGCCTTGAAAATAAGACAGGCGAGAGCTTATCGCTTGTAACGTGACACACTTAATCCACTTCCGCCTGTGCAGACCAAAAACTCTTTCCACAGAAAACATCTATCTTATTTTTTTTTATCTTCTTCCGGGAAGCTGCATACGGTCAGCGAAATGAGAATTCAACATAGAAAATAAGACCGTTGCAGTCAGTTAAATTTTTTAATTAAATGTTCAATTCAGTAGTGAATGGTTTGCAGCAATTAAGGGACATGTGATACCGTATGTGAGACATATCAGTTTATACGGGGTTTTCGCTGAAACTTTGGGAAATGGTAAAAAACATGAAAACCGACGTCTATGAACTTTTCTTTTTTGAAAAAATGTGTCCAATGTCTCAGCGAAAAATTATTATTATTGTGGAAAAATATTTTAATTACCAATCAATAACAGTGGAATTATATATAAAAAAACGAGTTTTCAACAAATTAGTTGAATCCTCAACCAAAACAGACTAATTTCCAAACCGAAAAGAGGAATTTTCAACCAAGACAGATTTTCCAGTCAATAAAAAAAAATCTAATCCAAAATGTTGAATTTTTAAGCCAAAAAAACGAATTTTCTGCAAAACATTTGAGGTTTCCACCGGAAAATATTAATTTTCTACCAAAATAACTGAGTTTTCTCAAAATAACTGAATTTTCAATTAAAAAAGATATATTTTCATCAAAAATAGAATATTTACATTTTTAGTTAAAGAAATAAATGTTTAAACACAATGATGAACCTTCAACCAAAAAAATGAATTTTTAACCGAATAGTTCAAATCTCAACCCAAAAGAAGAATTTTCTACCAAAAAAGACAAATTTTCAACAAAATACATGAATTTTCAACTAAAATAGATAAATTTTCAACAAAAAATAGAATAGTTACGTTTTCACTTAGAAAAAAGAATTTTCAACCAGAAAAAAACGACTATTCAACTAAAGAAAGTAATTTTTCACCAAAAATAGAACAGTTAAAAATAAATTTTTAACGAAATAGTTCAAGTTTCAACCAAACATATGAATTTTCAACCAAGAAGATTGAATTTCTATCAAAAAAGGTCAATTTTCATAAAAAATGGAATAGTTCAATTTTCAGTTAAAGAAATAAATTTGTAACGAAATAGTTGAATTTTCAGCCCAAAAGATTAATTTTCTACCAAAAAATACAAAATTTCAACAAAATACATGCATTTTTAATTCAAGAAGATAAATTTGTAATCAAAAGTAGAATAGTTAAATTTTCAGTAAACAATTAATTTTCAACCAAACAGATCAATTTTCAACGAAGAAGATAAATTTAGTAGTAAATTTAGTAGTTCAATTTTCAGTTTAAAAAATTAATTTTCAAACAAAAAAATAATTATCAACAAAATAGTTCAATTTGGAACAAAAAAAAACGGTTTTTCAACTAAAATGATGAATTAATAAAAAAATGTATTTCTAACAAATTAGTTCTACTTTCAACTAAGTAGTTGAATTTTCAACCAAAAAGAATGAATTTTTAACGAAAAATGTAACAGTTGATATTGCAAATAAAAAAAAAATTTAATTTTAAATAAAAAAAGTATAATTCAACCAAAACAGACGAAGTTTCAACAAAATAGTTGAATCCGAAACCAAAACAGATTATTAATTGTCAACCAGTTTGCATTTTTAACCAAAAAAGATGAAATTTTTACCAGAAAAGAGACGAAATTTCAACGAAACAGTTAATTTTTGATCAAAAAAGCGAAATTTTCAACTAAAGAGTTGAATTTTCAACCAAAAACAATTAATTTTCCACCAAAAGAGATAAATTTTCATCAAAAGAGTGATTTCAATAAAAATCTTTTTTGGTTGAAATAATATCAACTATTATATTATTCGTTGAGAATTAATCTCTGTGGTTGAAGAATAACTTTTTTGTTGAAAATTCATACTTTCGGTTTGAAAATGCAACTGTTTTGCAGAAAATTGGTCTTTTTGGTTCGAAAATTTTATAATTTAGTGGAAACTTTATGTCTTTCTTGGTTCAAAATTGGGTTTTTTCGATTCAAAATTGATCTCTTTTGGTAAAAAAAAACAATTTTTTTTGGTGAAAATTCAACTATTCTGGTAGAAAATTAACTTGGTTTGGTTGAGGATTCAGCTGTTTTTTCTTCTTTTTTGTGCAAATTCGTCTTTTTTGGTTGAATTCAAATGTGAATTCAACTATTTTGGAAGAAAAAATTATGGAAAAAAAAAATTTTTGTTTGTTTGTTCAGAATCCTATTATTTGGTTAAAAATTTAATTATTTTTTTGAAAATTCAACTATTTTGTTCAAAAGTCTTCAGTTGAAAATTCGTGTATTTGCTAGAAAATTCTTCTTTTTTGGTTGAAAATTTAATTACTAATTCAGATGTTTGTATAAAGATTCGTAATTTTAGTTGAAAATTCATCTCTTTCGTTGAAAATTTTACTACTTTGTTTGAAATTCATTGGGGGGGGGGGGGTCAAGTATTTGATTGAAAATTAACTTTTTTGTGGCAAATTTAACTCTTTTATTGAAAATTCGCCTATTTGGTTTGAAGATGGTAAAAAATTCAACTATTTGGTTGAAAATTCACGTATTTTGTTCTAAGTGTAACTATTTTGGTAGAAAGTCCAAATTTGGTTGAAAATTAACTTTTTGTTGGAAATTTAACTTTTTCGTTGAAAATTCGTCTTTTCGGTTTGAAAATGGTAGAAAGTTCAACTATTTGCTTGAAAATTAATTCTGTTGTTGAAAATTATTATTTTCGGTATGAAAGTTCAACCATTTGGTTGAAAATTCATGTATTTAAAAAGAAAATTGAACTATTTTGGTAGAAAGTCCAAATTTGGTTGAGAAGTAACTTGTTTGTTGAAAACTAATCCTTTTGGCTTGAAAATTAATTTCTTCCGGGAAATTTTTTTTATATTTTTGGGTTAAAAATACAACTATTTGGTTAAAAAATGTGATTTATTTTTAAATTAGGTTTTTATGAATGATCATCTTAGTTATTTTGATTTTTAAATTATAAAATTAAGGAAGTGAAAAAAGTAACTTTTTGAGTAACTTGAAGTTACTTCACCTATTAACTTCAACTAGTTACGGTTACAAGTAACATAACTGTTACTAGTTACTCAAGTGTAACTAGTAAAAAGTTACACTTTATCCAATTTTTTGATTGATGCCCAATTGATTTTTGAGTCGGGGAACTTGTGAAATAATGTAATGCAGAATATGGATACGGTTTTTGGTTGAAACTTCAAGCATGTTGGTTGAAAATACATCTATTTTTATTTCAGTTGATTGGTACGTTTAATCAGCGTCCTTTCCGATCAATATTTTCGGTTGATTTTTTTAAAAGAAAAATGATCTATAATGAGTAAAAGATCTGAAAAATGTTTTGTCTTTTTCCATCCATTATTCTACGAGGTCATTTGTGGAACGCGAGTTCGATGACATTGGTAACCTGTCTAGCTAAAGTGTTGTATACTCGACTCAAGTATTTCACGAATCCGACCGCAGGAAAAGTTATTCGTTTAAGAGTTTTAGTTATGTTCGAAAGGAAAGAAATTTCAACCAATAATTTAGGTTTATTAACTCTCCAAGATGACGTTTATAAGTATTTTCCGACCCAAAATTCTCTCAAAAAAGGGGAAATAGGGTGATTTTTCACGAAAATAGGGGAATAATAGGGGAATAAATTCTTTTAAAAAAATAATGTAGACCATAATGAATTCAATATGAAACGCTTTTAATTCCGAAGATTGCACGTCGAAATATATTGCATTTTCAACAAAAAGAATTTTCAAACAAATTTTGTTTTTAACAAAATAGTTGAATTTTCAACCAAAAAAAGGAACTTTCCAAGAAGATTAATTTTCTACCCAAACATAAGAATTTTTAACTAGAAAAGATAAATTTTCATCCAAAAATGGAATAGTTAAATTTTCAGTAAAAAAAAATTAATTTTCAGCCAAAAAATAAAGAATTTTCAATAAAAAAGTTAAATTTCAACAAAAGAGATGAATTTTCAACCAAAAAAGAATTTTTAACCAAATACACGAATTTTCAACTAGAGACGAATGTTTAACAAAACAGTTCAGGTTTTGGCAACGAAAGATGACTTTTTAACAAAATACTTGAATTTTCAACAAAATGATTAAATTTTCAATCAACAATTAGAATTTAAAAAAATTTAATTTTTAATACAAAAGGACAAATTTTTTATTTAAAAGACGAATTTTCAAGATAAAAATTTAATTTTGGACCAAAAATATGACTTTTTAACAAAAAAGTTAATTTTCAACCAAGAAAAAAGAATTTTCAAAAAATAGTTAAATTTTCAACCAAATAGTTGATTTTCCAACCAGAAAGAAGTTACTTGTACCAAAAAATTAAATTTCGATACAAAAGGGCAAATCTATCCAAAAGGACGAACTTTCAAGCAAACAATTGAATTTTGGACCAAAGAAGATAACTTTTTAACAAAAAAGTTAATTTTTAAGCCAGAAAATTTTTTTCTGAACGAAATAGTTGAATGTTTGCCAAAAAAAGTTACTTCTACCAAAAACTTAATTTTGCAATACAAAAAGAAAAATTTTCTATCCAAAAAGACGAATGTTTAACAAAACAGTTAAGATTTTGACCAAGAAAGATGATTTTAATAAAATAGCTGAATTTTTAACGAAATAATTAAAGTTTCAAGTAGTAGAATTTTTAACGAAAAAATTAATTTTTAATACAAAGGGACGAATGTTCTATAAGAAAAGACGAATTTTCAAGAAAAAAATTTAATTTCGGATCCAAAAAATGCCTTTTTAACAAAAAAATGTAATTTTCAACCACAAAAGAGCAAATAGTTGAATTTTCAATCAAAAAATTACTTCTATGAAAAAATTAATTTTTCATACCAAAAGCCGAACTTTCTATCCAAAAAGACGAATTTTTAGTGAAACAGTTCAATTTTCGACGTGGAAAGACCAAATAGTTGAATTTTCAACCAAAAAATTACTTATACCAAAAAAATCATTTTTCATACAAAAGGGCGAATTTTCTATCCAAAAAGACGAATTTTCAAGAAAAAACTTACTTTTGGATCAAAAAAATGACTTTTTAAAAAAAGTTAATTTTCAATTCCGAAAAAAGAATCTTCAACAAAATTTTTAAATTTTAACAAACAAAAAAGTTACTTCTACCAAAAAATTAATTTTCAATACAAAAGGACAAATTTTCTATCCAAAAAGACGAATTTTCAAGAAAAAATTGAATGGACCAAAAAAAAAATGACTTTTAACAAAAAAGTTAATTTTCAACCCAGAAAAAAGAATCTTTAACAAAATTGTTGAATTTTCAACAAAATAATTAAAGTTTTAACCGAATAGTTGAAATTTTAACAAAAAAGAAATAATTTTAAACCAAAAATCATTGGATTTTCTTATTGGGTTTTATGAATACAGTTCGGTGTTAAGCGAAAAAACGAGAAAAAGTTGAAGTTTCTAAAAAACAGGGAATAAAAGAGGAATTCTTTAAAAAGGGGAAAAAGAGGGGAATAGAGAAAAGAGTGTGAAGTTTCTCATGGAACGACGGAACGTGTCATTTCAAGCCGGTACAGTGAAAGAATATAGAGTATCGGAATTTCAATAAACCAAAAACTGTATGGAAGACCACCCTACAGTAGATTCTGATCCTACAGTAGATAATCATTCATTGAAAATACTTATGTATATAAAATAATGCATTTATTGTAATTAATAATTAAGACACGATACGTGTTAATATACTAAAATTAGAATTGATCGTTTTACTTTTAATTGTCGTTATAATTAATGATTATCTACTGTAGAGTGGTCTCCCTCTTTTTCTTTTTTTTTTTTACAGAATTCCTCTTTTATTTCCTGTTTTCTAGAAACTTCAACATTAATATTTTTGGATAGAAAATTCGCCCTTTTGTATGAACAATGGATTTTTTTCTAGAAGTAATTTTGTTGTTAAAAATTCAACGATTTTGTTGAAAATTATTTTTTCTGGGTTGAAAATGAATTTTTTTGTTAAAAACACATCTTGTTTTTGGTCAAAAATTCAATTTTTTCTTGAAAATTCGTCTTTTTGGATAGAAAATTCGCCCTTTTATATGAAAAATTATTCTTTTGGTAGAAGTAATTTTTTGGTTGAAAATTCAACTATTTCGTCTGTCGTGGTTGAAAATGAACTTTTTTGTTAAAAAGTCATCTTTCTTGGTTCAAAATTAAATTATTTTCTTGAAAATACGCCTTTAAGATAAAATTTTGTCCTTTTGTATTGAAAATTATTTGTTTTTGTTTGTTAAAAATACTACTATTTGGTTGAAAATGAACCTTTTTGTTAAAATTTCATCTTTTTGGTTTAAAATTCAATTTTTTTCTTGAAAATGCGTCTGGTTAAAAATTTAATTATTTTGTTGAAAATTTAACTATTTTGTTAAAAAGTCTTTATTTTGTTGAAAGTTGAACTACTTTGTTCAAAATTCACTTCTTTGTTAAAGGTTCGTCATTTTAGTTCAAAAGTCATCTATGTGGTTGAAAATTTAACTATTTTATTGCAAATTCTTTTTTTTTTGTTAAAAATTAATTTTTTTAACTGAAACTTTAACTATTCTATTTTTGGATGAAAATTTACCTTTTCTAGTTGAAAATTTTGTTGAAAGTTGAACTTTGGTAAAAAATAACTTTTTTAGATGAAAATTTACCGCCTCTAGTTGAAAATTCGTGTACTTTGTTAAAAATTCTTCTTATTTGGTAGAAAATTAATTTTCTTGGGAAATTAATTTTTATGGTGGAAAATTCAACTATTTTGTTGAAAGATAAACTGCTTTGTTAAAAATTCATTTTTTTGGTCGCAGATTCCTCCTTTTAGTTCAAAAGTCATCTCTTTGGTTGAAAATCTTCTCTATTTAAAAGTTCTTCTTTTTTGGTAGAAAATTAATCTTCATGAAAAATTCCTCTTTTTGGCTGAAATTTTGAAAATTCAACGATTTTGTTGAAAATTGTGTTGGATCATTATCTACTGTAGGGTGGTCTCCCCTACCCTAATATTATTAAAAAATTTCAATTCACTGTGATCTTATTTATTTATTTTTTACATAACAGTGAAGTCTCTTCTCCATCCGTAAAACGGAAAATAGGTATGGATCGTGTAAAGCAACTTGTTCAGTGTTCACCGAAGATAGATGGGTCAGGTTCACTTCAGTGAAAGAACGGTACTGCTGGAGGAAATCAAATAAGAGCCTACCTAGCCTTTCGCCGACCAAAAGGACTGCAAAACAACAGACTTCCGATAATAAAAAAAAACCTGTTCTCCTTTCCTTATCCTGTCCCGTTTTATTTTATCTCTCGATTTATGGTTTATTTTTTCCTTTCGTGTCTGTTTTCTCGTTTCTTCCAGGGAATAGGAATCACCTTTTAAGTTAATGTAAAACCTTCTCATGAATTTCGCACACTCTTATATCAAATGCAGGTGAATCTAATTGTTAGTTACAACTAGTAACTAGTGGCTCATAAGGATTTTTCCTCTCCGTTATTTTATGAATTACATCAAATGTATAATAAAGATATAAAATAAGAATTCGACTCAAAACAGTCAAAACAATTTACACATTTTCGCAGGCCTCGGACTCACTTCAGAGATAAAAATAGTATAAATAGTGTCACGAATTTGAAAAAATAGTGTCATAAAATTAAGTCAGAAATCAAAAAGTATGCCAGGCAAAACTAATATTTTAAAGGTATTAAAAATGAACTTAGATGTTTATTTAAAATGTTATTTTTCAATCTATAAATTATTAAAATTCCTATTTATTTCTCGCAGACTTCACGGACTTTCCCCTATTCCCTTCCAAAAATCCCATTCTAATATTTAAAATTTTCTAAAACATTCCATGTTGAATGTTGATCCCAGGAAGTTGTAAATCTTCCACACGCGGAAGTCGGAACTAGCTAAATCTGCAGAAATACTTTTAAAAAATAATAATTTCCAGCGTTGAATATTCGTTTGTTTTTGCTGAAAATTCATTTTTAAACTGAAAATATAACTATTCCAGTTAAAGATTCATCATATTTGAAAATTCATATCTTTGTTTAAAAATACAACTATTTTTGGTTCAGAGTTCATTCTTCTTGGTTGCAAAATCTTCTATTATATTTTTGGTTGAGAATTCATCTTTTTTTATTTGAAATTTTATAATTTGGTTTAAAATATAATTATTTTCTTAAACAATTATACAATTTTGTCAGCAGGCAATTTTTTTTTAATTTCAAAATTCAACTTTTTTGTTGAAAATTCGTCTTTTTGGATTGAAAATTGCTCTATTTATTAAGAATTCATATTTGCGGGTTGAGAAATCAACTGTTTTGTAGAAAATTCGCTCTTGTTGGCTTGAAAATTCAACAAGATGATGGCCCAATAAGAAAATGAAACTAGGTTTGGTTAAAAATTAGTTTTTTTCACGAAAATTATTATTTTCGGATGAAAAATTGATCTTTGCAGAATGAAAATTCAATTATTTTGTCAAAAATGGATTTGTTTGTTGAAAATTCAACCATTTTGTTGAAAATTATCTTTTTTTATTGACAATTCATATTTTCGCATCGAAAATTCAATTATTATGTAAAAAATTCGTTGTTTTCGGTTAAGAATTCGACATTTTTTACTTCGTCTTTTTGTTTTAAAAATTCAAATTTTTACGTCGAAAATTCAATTGTTTTGTACAAAATTCGTTGTTTTCGGTTAAAAATTCAACTCTTGTTGTACTTTGTCTTTTTGTTTTAAAAAGACAATTATTTCTTTGAAAATTCATCTTTTTGGCTTAAAAATTCAACAATTTAATTAAAATCCTTTTTCTTTTTTGATTAACAATTTTTTTTAAATGAAGTTTCAACTATTTTGTTGAATATTCATCTTTTTGATTCAATAATTTATTTATTTCTGTAGAAATTTCACCTTTCTTGGTTAATAATGCAACTGTCTGTTCAAAAATTAATCTGTTTCGGTTGAAAATGAACTTTTTTGTTGAAAATTCAACTGTTTTGTAGAAAATGTATATTTTTGGTTCGAAAATTCAACAATTTGGTACAAAATTTAACTGGTTAAAAATTTTTGTATATTTTAAAAGTTATTTTTTTTTGGGTTGAAGATTCATAATTTTGTCGAGAAATCATTTGTTTTTCTTGTTAAAAATTAAGTTTTTAACTTGAGATTTAACCATTTTGTTGCAATCCAACTAATTGATAGAAAAATATATTTTTTGGTAAAAATTCATATTCTCAGGTTCAATTATTCAACTGTTTTGTAGAAAATTCGTCTTTTCGGTTTGAAAATTCAAGAATTTGGTAGAAAATTCAACTATTTGATACAAAATTGAACCGTTTTGTAGAAATATCTTCTTTTTTTTTTATTGAAAAATAATTCTCTTGAACAAAAATTTAAATACTCCATTCTTGATTGAAAACTGATCTTTTTTAGTTTAAAAACTATTTTAGAAACGGAAAAAATATAAACTAAAAATTAATTAAATAAAATCTGGACTAACACCACATTCATTGTTCGAACTATTTAGTTGAAAATTTATGTAATTTGTTGAAAATTAATGTTTTTTAGTTAATAATTGATCTTTTCAGTTAAAAAATTCAACAATTTGGTTAAAAATTCATGTTTTTATTGAAAATTTATCTTTTCTGATATAAAATTAATCTTCTTGGTTGAAAATTCCTCTATTTGGTTAAAAATGCAAATGTTTGGTTTAAAATAATTATTCGGTTTTGGTCTAGGATTCGACTATTTTGTTAAAAATTTTATTTTACAGTTTCTGATGAATTCAAGATATCTAAATTATTTAAAAACTAGATTTGAAATTTTTTCGACATTTCAGGGATCACAGCGTAAAAAGAGCTCAAAAAAGATGAAATAAAGTGATTTTTGTCACGAAAAAGGGGGAACAATAGGGGAAAGATTGAAAATTTATTTTTACATCTAAAAAAGAAGAGAAAATCTTTTTACCAGAAATTTTTATAGTTTTAATTGGATATACTTGTTGAAAATCCATTCACGAAAATATAAAAAAAACCTGAGAATACATAAAATTTGTTAAATAAACCACTTTTATATGTTTTAAATCGTTCTCATAATCAAGAATATTTCCTTTTCTAAACATTCGTTCATTAATAATAAAATAAAAAAATAACATATTAACAAATAATATGATATAATAATATATAATAATAAATAATAATAACAAATTTTTAAATATTAAGAGTTCGAAAATTTTTTGCAACGAACTCTGGAAATTCTTTGGAATTTAAAAAAAAACTTAAAATCTTTAAAATCCTTCGAAATTTGTCTATGTCCTTCATATCCCTTGAAATTGTTGAAATCCGTAGAAATCCTTTGAAATAAAATTTAATTTATGCCGTAAAGTTCTCTAGAAATTCTTTAAAATCCCCTAAGAAGGGTCGAGCGTGGCTAGGTAGTACTTTACAAACTAAATGTAAAATATATTATAAAGGAATAAGAAATACGTTTTCTTTGAAAGTTTCGGACCCTCTACCGGTATTCATTTACGAGGAATTTAGATTTGAGAATGATTATTTTATCACGAGCCTAATGGAGAAACTTCGCGCCTTCTCACATTTTTCTTTTTTACCACGTGTAAACTTCAATCGTGAAACTTTTTGACTTCAAATTTTTTTTATTTCAAACTGTTCTAGAACTTATTAAATTTTTGTCCAAACTTTTTGAATTTTATAGAAATAAAAAAGGTTTGAATTAGGATCGTGAAATGAAATCGATTAAAATTAGACACGACTGAAAACTTCCAAAAAATAAAAATCCCGAGCTTCTAAAATTCCCGAATAATAAAATTCCTGAATAATCAAATTTCCGATTTGGAAAATTCCTGAATAATAAAATTCCCGACAGAAAATTGCGGAACAATAAAATATCGGAACTAGAAAATTCTAGAATTTAAACAATTAGAATTCTTTTATTTATAAAATTAATTAAATTATTACAATTAAAATAATATTACAATAAAAATTAAAATAAATTATATATATAAAAGAAAACTTTTTAATGGTTTAAATTCGGGAATTTTCTCGTTCGGATATTTTATAATTCGGCATTTTTCCAATTCGGGAATTTTATTATTCGGGAATTTTCCAATTTGGGAGCTTTACAGTATCGGGAGTTTTATTTCTCGGGATTTTTCAGTCGTCCCCAAAATTATTATTTTTTTTTAATTTACGCTTACAATTAAAAATTATAAAATTTAAATGTTTCAGTTTGAGAATCATTTGGCTTTTCTTCTACATTTACATACTGTTAAATTTTAAGTAGTTACGTTTTTAAAATCTTTAATACAAAATTGTTCATATGTGAAGACTTACATTTACAAAGATAACTTAGAAATTGTTCAATTTTAAAGGTTTAAACTTTTAATGTTCTAATTATGAAAATTTCAATTTTGTATTTTGTATCAGAGAAAATCGAGTTTACTTTTCATTATTCCTAACAAAAAAAATTAATTTTAATTTGAGCACTTTTAACAATATTTTAGCTACCTTTATATGATCATAAAGTCAGGTAATAATTATTGTTAAAATATGTGTAACATAACGACAATCCTTATTCAAATTTAATTAATTAATTTCAACTTTATCATATTTGATTTCAAAATAATTTAATTTGTATAGATTTAGTGCAAAAACATTTTAGCTTTAGAGTTTTTTGAAAATCCTAAACAGTTTAGTTTGAAGTTAGAACTAAATTTAACTATAAATTTGACAGAACTTGAAAATAATTCGATGAAATTTATGAGAATTCCATGGAAATTTTAACGAATTCAAGATAAACTTTTAAGACTTCAAAACAATTCAAGTTAATTTCAAATAAATTGGAACAAATTCAAAAATTCCATTGACTTCAGTCAAATTTGAGTGAATTAAGACGTATTTAAAGAAAATGAGAAGAATTCGATGAAATTCGTCAAAATTCAAGTGAATTGAAAGCAATTTAAACTATGAAAAAATTAATTAAATTCAGTATAGGTTTAAAATGAGTTAGAAAAATTCACGGGAATTTAAAAAAATGTGATAAAATGTCTAAGAATTCAAGGAGAGTTTAAAATGCTTCGGGATGAATTAAACAAAAAATTCAAAAAGATTTATTAAATTAAGTGAATTTAGAGGAATTGAAGTGAATAATAAAAATTCAAGCTAATTCAAAAGAATTAAAAATAATTCATGATAATTTAATAAGAATTCATGGTGAATTCCAAATGAATTAAACCTCTTTAAAATTTCTTTAAAGTGTTACCAAATACCTTAAAATATTTCAAATCCTTTGAAATCCCTTCAAATGATTGAAATCATTTAAAAATTCCTTGGAGTCTTTTAAAAATCTCTAAAATATTGCAAATCCTTTGAAATTTTTTTAAATTCCTTGAAAATTTTTAAAGCTCTCAAAAATGCCTTGGAATATTTTTAAATGCCCGGCTAAATATTTTAAATCTTTTGAAATTGGACTAAATTACTGAAATCAATTGAAAATTCCTTGGAATCTTTTGAAAGACCCTAAAATATTTCAAAACGTTACAAATCTTTTTAAATCCCTTGACAATTCCTTGAAATTTTTAAAAGTATCCTAAAATATTTTTAATCATGTGAAATTCTTTCAAATGATTGAAATCGATTAAAAATTCCTAAAGTCTCTAAAATATTACAAATCATTTGCAATTTTTTTAATCTCTTGAGAATGTCTTGGAATCTTCTAAAACACACTAGAATATTTCAAATCCTTTAAAATCTTTTGAAATCCCTTAAAAATTTTTGAAGCTCTTTAAAATTCCTTTGAACTTTAAAAAAACTAAAACATTTTAAATCCTTTGAAATCCCTTCAAATGATTGAAATCAATTAAAAATTCCTTGGAATCTTTTATAATTCCCTAAAATATTTGAAATCCTTTGAAATATTTTGAAATTTCTTGAAACTTTTTAAAGCTCTTGAAAATTCCTTGGAATTTTAAAAAAGTACCCTAAAATGTTTCAAAATCTTTTGAAATCCCTTCACATTTTTTAAAGCTCTTGAAAAATGCTTTAAAATGTTAAAAGCACCCTAAACTATTTAAAAACCTTTTGAAATTCCTTGCAACTTTTTAAAATTCGTTGTAATTTCTAACAAAATACCCTTAAATATTTGTAAATTATTTGAAATCACTTCAAATTATTAAAATCTATTTAAGAAAGAACTAAGATATATTAAATTCTTAATAATTTTTTTAAATCTCTTGAAATTTTGTAATTACAAAACTTTTGGAATCACTTCAATTTATTAAAATCTATTAAAAATATCCTAGAATATTTCAAATCTTTTAAAATCTTTTAAAATCTTTCGAAATCAATTGACTTTTTTTAAAGCTCTTGAAAATCCCTTACAATTTACAAACATACCGTAAAATTTTGAAAATCTTTTAAAATCCCTTCAAATTATTGAAATCAGTGGAAAACGCCTTGGAATCTTCCAAAATATACTAAAATCTTTAAAAATATTCAAAATCTAGAAACACGAAATATTTGAAAATCTGTCGAATCCTACGAAAAATTTCTCAATTCTTGTGAATAAATTCTTTGAAATTCATTAAAATATTAGAAAATTCTGTGAAATTACATGAAATCTGATATTTCCTGATATCCTGGAAAATGTATTAAAATATCTTAACATTTTTTTAAATCCCTTAAAATCATTGAAATCCTCGGAAATCTTATAAAATCCGTTGAAATCTTTTTCTTTTTAAAATCCTTTGGAATACCTTAAAATCATTGAAATCTATAAAAAAAAAGTCATTGCAATATTTTAAAATACCCTAAAATATTTCAAATCCTTAGAAATCCCTTAAAACTTTTTAAAGCTCTTGAAAATTCCTTGGAATTTTTAAAAAGTACCCTAAAATCTTTAGAATCTTTTGGAATCCATTAAAGCTATTGAAATCTATTAAAAATTCCTTGGAATCTTTTAAAATACCCTAAAATATTTAAAATTCTTTGAAATATATTGAAATCACTTACAATTATTGAATCCTATCAAAAATGTCTTGAAATCTTTTAAAAAGCCCTAAAAAATTTCAAAAAAATTCATAAATAGGTATAGATCTGAATTCAATAGTAGTTAACCCATTGATCAGTTGACTAAAAGGTACACTAAATATAAATAAATAAATGAAAATACATTTTTACTTTGTTTTCTTATAATATTAGTTTAAAATCCCAAGTATAATTTCAAGTGTACAGATTTAATTGCAGTAATTTTGAGTAAAGAAAATAGTACTTCTTGGAAACGAAAATTCTATATTAAGCCTGTTAGTTGCAGGATGCTAGGCTGTTATCAAACGACGATTATTATTCAACATCATGCATGTCCCGGACATACATCGTTCAGCAGAACTTCCAGTGCAAAAGAACAACAATTGACTTCTGAATGAGAGCCTTCAATATTATAACAATGAATATCTCACTGGTTTTAATTAACACCTTCTTTCTGTGATGAAACATTCCCAGCAGATCATGATTTATATTGTCTAGATTCTAGAATCTAGAAAGAGGTCATTCACAAAATACGTGATACTTATTCCCATATAGTTTGGTACTCACTCTGATTCACGGGACTGGACTGATTAAGACACGAGTATACTAAACTATAGTAAAACGTATCATGTATTTTATTATTATTCATTTATATAATATTTATTATATTATTTGTTATTATATTTATTATATTATTTATTATTTTTATCAACCAATATTTTCGAACCTTTTATAAAATCATATTAATTCCTTCCGAATAATAGACATTAAAAATACGTTTACCCTAATCATAATTAACATTTTTTAAATTTGTTTCAAAATTTAATTTCGGTTCAAACTAGGCTACGGTTCCAACCACTGTTGCAGTGCCACAAACTGGGTGGATAGCCTAAGGCCCTAAGGGGCCGTGGGTACGTGGTCAAAACCAATTCTTACGTAAGATATTTTTAAGTCTACGAATCCATAAAAAAAATGTATTTTTATTTAATATAAATATAAATAATCTTTTCAAACAGCTGTTTGTCAGCTATTATTTTCCAAGCAAAATTTCCAGTTTTGTAACCTACTATTTTAAAAGTATTAAAAATGAACTTCAATATTTATTAAAACTTATTCTTTAGGCTATAAATCATCAAAATTCCTATTTATCGCAGGGCTTTTCCACTTTTTCCAGAATTGAAAATTCAAATTGAAAGTTCATTTATTACGGTTGAAAAGTCTACTATTAAAATTCACATTAAGAATTCATATTTTTTTCTTAAAAATAGTATTATTTGGTTTAAAATTTAATTACTTTGCTGCAAATTCAACAATTTTGTTAAAAAGGCATCCTTTTTAGTTTCAACTTCATCTTGACCAAAAAAAAATTTTTATTTAAAACTCAACTATTTGTTATTATTTAATATTATTACTATTTTGTATTTTTGTCCTTTCGGTTTCAAAATTCATCTCTTCTTGTAGAAATTTAATCTTTTTTATAGTTAAAAATGCAACTGTGTGATTAAAAATTAGCTGTCTTGTTGAAAATTTATCTTTTTTAGTTGAAAATTGAACTATTTAGTTGAAATGGTTTTAATTTCAAATTACATTTTTTTAGTTGAAATATCAACTATTACATTGTTTGTCGATAATTAATCTTTTTATTTCGAAAATTCAACTCTGTGGTTAAAAGTTGAACTGCTCTCTTAAAAATTAAATTAGTAAAAAATTCAACATTGTGGATGAAATTTATTGTTTTTCTTGACTGAAAAATCTTTCTTGGTTGAAAATGCAACTCTTCTTGAAAATTCGGCTTTTTGATTTGAAAGTTCATCGATTTTTGTAGTAATTTCATTTTCTTTGGTTTAATTCAACTGTTTTTAATTTTAAATTTAAATCTTGTTTGGTTGAAATATCAACTACTATTACATTTTTTGTTAATAATTCACCTTTTTGGGTTGAAAATTCAACTCTTTTGTTGAAAATTGAACTGCTCTCTTAAACATTATTTTTTTGTTGTTAAAGATTCCTAATTTTAGTGGAAAATTCATCTCTTAGCTTGAAAATTAAACTACTTTGATAAAAATTAGTTTTTTTTGTTAAATTTTTTTTTTTAATGAAGATTTAATTACTTTGTTCAGAATCCAACTTTTTTGTAGAAACACCGTTTGTTTGCCTCGTAAATTCAACAATTTGGTAAAAAATTCCACTGTTTTTTAGAAAATTATTTTTTATTTATTGAAAATTATTCTTTTTGTAATGAAAATTTAACTATTCCATTTTTTATTAATAATTGATCTTTTTAGTTTCACAATTCAACTGTTTGGTTGGAAATTGATATAATTTGTTAAAAATTCGTCTTGTTAGTAGAAGATTAATTTCCTTGGTTGAACATTCAACTAACTGGTTAAAAATATATGTATTGTGTTGAGAATTCGTCTTTTTTTAAATTCATTTTTTCGGTTGAAAAAACTGTTTTGTAGAAATATCTTTTTCGCTTGAAAATGCAACATTTTGGATGAAACTTATTGTCTGCCTTGACTGAAAAATCAGTTTTTTATTTAAAATAAAAATCTTTTCTTACTTGAAATATCAATTATTACATTTTTTATTGAGATTTCTTCTTTTTGATTGTGAATTTAATTACTTGGTGGAAAGTTAAACTACTTTTGAACAAAGTTGTAAAATTTCTAATTTGAATTTTTTTTAACGAAGTAAAAAAAGAATATAAATATTTCAATACCATGCAATTTAAAACCTGCGTATTTCAAACTAAAGAACAAATTTCCTTTATTGCTAAAGAGCAGTTTCAGGTCTATTTCTTCAAAGTTGAGCAAACTCCTTCGCATATACATTGTTAAATTGTTTCCACGATATTATTCCGTTCAACAACCGGAAGCGTACCATTAGAAAGTTTAAAATTCCATATTTTATTCGATTTCGTTTCATAAATCCGTTCGATCGACTTTCACAATCAATAAAATTTCATAAAGAAATATTTCAAACTACTTGCCGCATCGGAAGTTTTTAGAATTTAAGTACAGAAGATAAATCGAGAGTGACTCTCATTTCATCATGAATTCTTTTGATGTGTAAATGTAGCTATTCATTTCTATTTCTATTATTATTACGTTTTATTATGGAGACCCACATAAAAAAAAAAGAAAATGTAAGACCCTAAAATTTAGTCCCAATAAAAAAATCTCCATAAAATACATCTTTCTTATATTGAAGAACAGTATAATAAGAAATCAAAGTATTGATTTTTCATTACAACAACCCTTCTCGAGAAAAATCGATAGAGTCCAAATTTTTTTCCTTCAAAATCAGTGGGAATTTTTTATTTTACTTAACACTGGACTCCATAAAAAATATAATTCGCCATTTTCAACCCTTAAAACCCTAATTGGGTAGTTTTTGTGATCAAAATTTCATAAAAATTAATTTAAAAATAAACCAAATTAAAATTTTTGTTTTCAATCTCTGCTGGAAAATATTTGACAAATAAGTTCGGTAAACTAGAACAATTTTGACAGAGAAAACACAATAAATTGCAGGAAATTAGAACGTTTGTCTATATTATTTGGACGAACTTTGTACTTTTTTGTATTTTTTTTTACATTGTTGTTACAGATTTGGATCTAAATATTTGCTTTTTTTGACGTAGGATAACAAATATATTTATCTTAAATGACATATTTTCAAAAATTTGAATAAATTCACAACCAAAAAGATGACTTTTCCAAAACATAAAATATTAATTTTCAATCTATAAAGACGAATTTTCCATCTAAAAAGACGAATGTTCAACAAACCAGTTGAATTCTTTACCAAGAAAGGTGATTTTTAACTAAAAATTTTTAATTTCCATTTTTGGTTGAAAAGTCACGTATTTTTATGAAAATTCATCTTTTTGGTTTAAAATGAACTTTTTTTATTTAAAACACATATCTTGAAAATTCAACAATTCGGTAAAAAATTAAACTAGGTTTTATTGAACTGCTTGAAAACTCGATTTTTTTTGTTGAAAATTAATGTTGTAAACTGTAAATTTGACGATTCCATTTTTGGTTCAAAAAATATCTTTTTTAGTTGAAAATTCAACTATTTTGTTTAAAATTCGTTTTTCTTGATTGAAAATTCATCTATACGGTAGAGGATTCAACTTTTTGGCTTGAAAAATTCAACTGCTTTTGTTTGAAAATTCGTCTTTCTGGCTTGAAAATTGAATTGTTTGGTTAAAATTTTATCTATTTTCTTCAAAATTCGTCTTTTTCTGTTGAATTAAACTGTTTTTTATTTTAAACTTAAAATCAAATTAACCATTCCATTTCTGGTTGAAAATTGATTTTTTTAGTTGAAAATTCCTGTTTTTTGTAGAAAATTAATCATCTTGGCTGAACTTCATCTATTTTATGAAAAATTCGTCTTTTTAGGTTGAATTTAATTGTTTTTGATTTAAAATTAACACTTTTGGTTAAAAATGAAAGTACTTGGTCGAAAGTTGAACTACTTTGTTGAAAATTTTATTTGTTGGTTCTCGATTCATCTTTTATTTAAAAATGGAATTATTTTGTTGAAAATTCGATTTTTTTTGGTTGAAAAATAACTTTTTTTAATTGAAAATGTAACTATTCCATTTCTGATTGAAAATTGAGTTTTTTAGATGAAAATTCCTCTTTTTTGTAGAAAATTAATGTTCCTGGCTGAAAATTCATCTATATTATGAAAAATGCGTCTTTTTAGGTTGAATTTAACTGTTTTTGATTGAAAATTAACACCTTTTTTGGTTGAACATGAAAGTACTTGGTTAAAAGTTGAAGTTTAAACTTGTTAATGAAAATGTAACTCTTTTTGGACTGAAAATTCAACTAATTAGTTCAAAGTTGAACTACTTTGTTAAATATTAATTTCTTTTAAGACTTACCTCTTTGGTTGAAAATTGAACTTTTTTGTTAACTTTTTTTGGGTCAAAACTTAATTTTTTTATCTGAAAACTTAACTATTCCATTTTTAGTAGAGAATTTATCATTTTTAGTTAAAAATTAAACTATTTGATAGAAAATTCATGCACTAATGTCGTTTATTAAAAATTCATATTTTTGGTTTGGAGTGCAACCATTTGGTTAAAAATTAAACTTTTTTTGTGAAAATTTAACTACATGGTAGAAAATGGCCTTTTTTGATAAAAATTCATCTTTTTCGTTATAAATTTAATAATTTAGTTAAATATGCATCTTTTTGGAATGAAAATTCAACTAATTAGTTGAAAGTTGAACTACTTTGTTAAATATTCATTTTTATTTAAAGATTCACCTCTTTGGTTGAAAATTGAACTTTTTTCTTAAATTTTTGTTGTTGTTGTTAAAAGATAATGTTTTTATCTGAAAATTTAACTATTCCATTTTTGGTAAAGAATTTACCTCTTTTAGTTGAAAATTCAACTTAAAAAAATAAGCCTTTTTCGCTTGAAAATTGAACTGTTTTTGGTTGAATTTTAATCTTTTTTCTTGAAAATTCAACTAATTATTTGGAAGTTGAACTACTGTGTTAAATATTAATTTTTTTTAAAGATTCACCTTTTTGGTTGAAAATTAGAATTTTTTGTTAAAAATTTGTGTTTTTTTGTTGTTGATAAAAGTTAATTTTTTACCTGAAAATTTAGCTATTCCATTTTTGGTTTAAAAATTTTTTTTTTATAGTTGAAACTTCAACTATTTGGTTTAAAATTCATCTTTCTTGAATGACAATTCATCTATTTGTTTAAAGATTCAACTTTTCGGGTTGAAAATTCAACTGTTTAAAAAATAAGCCTTTTGTCCTGAAAATTGAACTGTTTTTGGTTGAATTTTAATCTTTTTTGTTGAAAATT
>CAKNYM010047800.1:155163-180159 GCA_932195095.1 Andricus curvator
AAATTGAACTGTTTTTGGTTGAATTTTAATCTTTTTTGTTGAAAATTCAACTAATTAGTTGGAAGTTGAACTACTGTGTTAAATATTTACTTTTTTTTTTTAATATTCACCACTTTGTTTGAAAATTAAACTATTCCATTTTTGGTTCAAAAAATATATTTTTTCAGTTTAAAATTCATCTTTCTTGATTGATAATTCATCTATTTGTTTAATGACTCAACTTTTCGGGATGAAAAGTCAACTTTCGTCAAAAAATAAGTCTTTTTCGCTTGAAAATTGAACTGTTTTTGGTTGAATTTTAACACTTTTTGTTGACAGTATTTTTACTTGACAGTTCAACTATTGGGTTGTTAATGCAACTGTTTGGTTGAAAAATAATTTATTTTTGTCGAAAATTCATTCTAAAGTCTTTCATATTGAATTCAATATGGTATTTACAAAAACAATCCAAAGTTGGTAACGTAGTTTATGGACTGGCCTTTACTATCATACACTGTACGTCACTGGGGGGGGGGGGCCCAAGTATTATTCAATGTAAAATATGTCAAAAGCATCACGAAATGAATAGGGGATGTTAAAAATTCCTGAAAAATGTATCACTAATTTTGTGAATGGCACCATTTGGTACATATTTCAAATATAAATTAAGGGAATTAAGTTTAACGTTCTACTATATCGAAAGGAGAGGTATACCTTACTCAAGACACGACCTATAACTTTCACTCAAGTTATATACAGTCAGATCAGTAGCCGATATAGGTATACCTATAATATATGCTAATGCTTCCGAGTTTAAAATTCAAATCAAAATTAATGACCTTGCCCTACTGACTGAATTTTTTTTATGATTGCTTGTCATAAACGAAAACAAAACTCACAAGAAAATGGGATTTTTAAATCAGTATTTCAAAGTTTAAAACTATTATTGCCCCTTACTCGAAACACAATTACAAACATAAAAATCTTCGAATCATATTAAAAGTAATCAATTCTCGTCATAAATATCTTGAAAGCTACATTTCAATCTCTAATTCTTTAACGACCAATGCTTCATTTAGATTCACGATTAAACTGGTCTCGAGAAAGTAAAATAAAAACACTTTATACCAGCATTTGTAGGATGAAAGTTGAAGAGAGTTCTAAAATGTTCAAATTTGACAAGCGCCCCACGTGCTCTCAGAACCGTTACGTGTCAACGAAACAAAACAAAAAAAAAGTGTAAAAAGTATGAAGTAAATTACCTTGCTCTTCCTCCTTGGCCCAAACGTAATCCACAAGACAGGGCAGGAGAATAAATACTGTTGCTAAATTTCCCATTTCACATGGTCCACATTGTTTCAACTGTTTCAACGTGGCAATTGATCACCCATCATGTCACTCACATTTGTCGCGGAAAAAGAAACATAACCGCACTTCGCGACCTTCGAACACATACTGCATGGGAAACGCTGGAAACTGAGTAGAAGATAGCAAAGATAGAATAACGAGACGAGTCAACCATAGAACACTGAACACAGCGTTTGTGTATGAAACCGGAAAAACTTGTGGGTGGGGATTTCCATGGTCGAAACATAGAAGGTATGCCAACACTCGAGACGAGTTTATGAAAGGTTTGCGCATGCTCCCAACCGCATTGCGCATGCTGTTGTGACGCAGCTGCCAAGATGTCTGCATGCCGAGGGCCAAGCATAGAATTCTTAAATGCTCAAGAATTTATGTTGAGCAAAATGCTCTCGAGAATATGTTCAGCATTTAAGCTCGAACAGAGAATTTATAGAGCA
This sequence comes from Andricus curvator, assembly GCA_932195095.1. Lineage (NCBI taxonomy): Eukaryota > Metazoa > Arthropoda > Insecta > Hymenoptera > Cynipidae > Andricus > Andricus curvator. The sequence continues at coordinate 156,945 of CAKNYM010047800.1, forward strand.
TGAAAGAGAATTTAAAGCATTTATTGTTTAAATAAAAAAAAGATATCATAATTAATACATATATTTTTACAAAAACATTCTAGAGTGAAATAAACTTATACTTTTTTAAAATTACAGAGCGGTAATTCCAGAAAGTCAGGGAATATCAGGGAAAACCTGACAGAGTTAGGGAATTTTCAATAAATTAAAGTTGAAATTAATATTATTATTATAGTTGAAAATCGCAAATATTTGGTTGAAAATTAATCTGTTTTGGTTGAGGATTTAAACTATTTTGTTGAAAATTCATCTTTCTTTTTATTGAATTCAACTATTTTTGGTATAAAATTAATAGTATATTACGACCCAAGGCCAGAAAGTTGGATTTTCCGGGCGTGTGTGATATGAAGGCCGAGGCCTCATATCACGCACACCAGGGCATCCAATATTTCTGGCCGTGTGTCGTATACTATTTTTCTTCATCCCCCCTAATAGCACGGAACGTTCCTGGAACGTTCCGCGGGAACTTTCGGAACGTTCCAGGAACGTGTAAAATGTCCACCGCTTGGGAAGGTTCCAGGAACGTTCCACTGGAACGTTCCAAACATAAATTAACGTTATTGTTATTATTATCAATAAATATCGCGTAAACCGTAAGTGATAGGTCAAAATCGATGTCAGTTTATGATACGCATATCATATTATAGTGTAGTATGTGCGGTACTCAAAATTCAAAAATGACATCCATTTTTACCTATCTCTTACGGTTTACGAGATAATTATTGTTAAAAATAACAATAATGGAAATTTCCCCTCAGGTCCCAGTGGAACGTTCCAGTGGAACGTTCCCGAAGGGCGGACATTTTACACGTTCCGGGAACGTTCCCCTGGAACGTTCCGAAGGTGCCCGCGGAACGTTCCAGGAACGTTCCGTGCTATTAGAGCCCAGCCGAAAGTACGTTTAATAATTAATGTTAATTAATAAAATGCGTTGTCGGCTGCTAGCTCGGATGCTTTTTCTTTTGTGGCCTGTATAAGCGCGCGTGCCACCTGGCGTAGCGCCGCTGCTGCTCTCGGGTCAGCTGAGCGGATGCATGGGATTCGGTCACCCGCCCGACTTTTGCAAAGCCGAGGCGTAGCCGAGGTTTTGCTGGCCGGGGCGGGTATTAAAAACACATATTTTTTCTTAATACTTCTTCCTCGTCTGCCAGACGAGGAAGAAGCATTTTTGAGGTCTTGTGCCGTCTTTTTATACACTTTTCCATTCACCTGTCAAGATAAATATTTTTCAGAGGCTAAGTACACAATAACACAATACTGAGCGTTGCTACGTCAGGTTGCTACGTCAGCGAGCCACAAAAATCTCGCAGCCAATCAAAGATCGTGTTAACTCTAGCAGGCCGCAAAAGCCACTGTTCCCGGACAGAAATGCGTCCGGAAAGACGTACTTTCGGCTAGGGGATGAAGAAAAATCCTTTTTATGATTGAAATATAATATATCACGTTTTTCGTTGAGAATTCATCTTTGTGGGAGAATATTTAATTTTCTTGGTGACTAATTCATCCTTTCGGTTGAAAATTCCTTTCAAAAATTTAATATTTGGTTGAAGATTCATGTACTTTGTTAAAAATTCATCTGATTGGATGAAAATTAATCTTTTTGGCTGAAAATGAGATTTTTCTTATTTAGAACTCATTTTTCAAACTAGAAATATAACTTCCATTTTTTGTCGAAAATTGATCTTTTCTGATAGAAATTTAATCTTTTTGGTTGAAAATTATACTCCCAGATAGCACAAAAAATTCCGTGAAGATTTCCTGAAACTTGCATTGTAAGGTGGGAATATTGCATTGAAAGGTTAGGGCAAGACTCGGTCAATCAAGAAAATGTCAGCTAGTGAGGGAATGTTGCGCGGCAAGTTGCAGGACAGTTTGGAAGATTCATTTACCTTAATTCGATGCGCAGTAGTTCTCTATGGGACCTAAAGCTGCGCAGTAGTTTTTTCACCCTCCTGGTATATCACCAGACACACGTATCATGATCATTTCTCATATTTTTGAAAAAATGAAAAACCAAAAAATAATTAAAATTTTTATTTATTTTTTGTTTTTCTTTTTTTCGAAAATATGGGAAATAATCATGATACGTGTGTCTGGTGGTATGCTAGGAGCGTCGAAAAACTACTGCGCAGCCATAGGTCCCATAGAAAACTACTGCGCACCGAATTAAGGTAAATAAATCTTCCAAACTGTCCTGAAACTTGCCATGGAACATTCCCTCACTAGCGGACATTTTCTTGATTGACCGAACCTTGCCCTAACCTTTCAATGCAATATTCCCAACCTTACATTGCAAGTTTCAGGAAATCTTCACGGAGTTTTTTGTGCTATACTGTTATCTGGGCTATTTCGTTGAAAATTTATTTTATATTAATTGAAAATTAATTTTTTTTCACTGAAAACTTAACTATTCTATTTTTAGTTGAATATTTATCTGTTTTCGGTGAAAATTTAACTGTTTGTTGAAAATCCGTCTTTTTTTTGTAAAAGAGTACTCTCATTAGTTGAAATTTCATCTTTGGTTAAAAATTATTTTCTTTGGTTGAAAATTCGTTTGTTTTTTGTTTGGAAATTTATTTTACTGACCGAAAATTATCCTACTTTATTTTTGGTAGAAAATTTATCTTTTTAGTTTGAAATGCATGTATTTGGTTGAAAATGAATTTTTTTTTAGTAGAAGATTCATCATTTTAGTTCAAAATTCACGTTAACTATTACATTTTTTGTGGAAAATTTACTTTTTTGACAGAAATGTAATCTTTTTTGTTAAAAAATTATCTGTTTAGTTGAAAATTTAATTATTCCATTTCTTGTTAAGAATTAATTTCTTTCATTGAAAAAAACTGTTTAGTTGAAAATTCGCTTTTTTTTTGTTGCTAGAAAATTCATCTTTTGGATTGAAAAATCCACTATTTGATCCAAATTTCATATTTTTGGTTAAAAATTCATCATAGTGATTTCTTTGGTTGAAAATTCGTTTCTTTTTAGTTGAGAATTAATTTTTTTAACTGAAGATATAATTATTCCATTTTCGCTTGGAAATTTATATTTTTCGTTGAAAATTAATTAATTTTGCTGAAAACTCGTTTCTTTTTAAATTTACTTTTCTAACTGCAAATTGAAATATCATATTTTTGGTTTGTAAATTTAGCTTTTTCAGTTTAAAATTGGATTATTTTGTTAAAAAATCATTTTTTTGTTATGAAAAAAAATATTTTTTTGAAAATTGGTTTTTTTTTTGGTTGAACATTTATTTTTCTGACATTATAACTATTATAATCTTGGTTGAAAATTGATTTTTTTAGATGAAAATTCATATACTTTGTTGAAAATGAGACTTTTTTGGTAGAAAATTAATTTTTTGGATTGAAAATTCAAGTATTTTTTGGATTGAAAATTCAAGTATTTTTGGTTGATGATTAATTAATTTTGCAGAAAAACAGGTTTTTTTCAATTCACTTTTCCAACTGCAAATTGAAATATTGTTTAAAATTGAATTATTTTGTTGAGAATTCATTTTTTTGGTTGAAAATTGATTGTCTCAACTGAAAACTTAATTATTCTATTTTTGGTTAAAAATTAATTTTTTTTTATGAAAAAAAATTATTTGGTTGAAAATTGATTTTTTTTAGATGAAAATGAGTCTTTTTTGGTAAAAAATTCATCTTTTGGGTTGAAAATTCAAGTATTTTTGGTTGAAGATTCATCATTTTAGTTGAAAATAGTAGATAAGTAAGGCGGGTTCTGGCCTGATTAGTATTAGTGCGTGTCTGTGTGAGGTGGTCTGTGTGCGTGTGTCTGTGTGAGGTTGACATCGAGACCGTTCTAGAACATTCCTTTGATGACGTCACAGTCATATTGCGCAATTCTGCCAGCCAAATTCATGTAACAACAGGTTCAAGGTTATTTCTTATCTCAGGCATTTTTCGCGTAAATCCTTTCAAGGTTACATTTTGCTTTGTCCTGGCAATTTCTACTGCGTCATATAGTTATTGCAAGAAAAACAAGGATGATTTATTGCTTCCTTAGAGATAACATATTTATTTAATGAGCCAAAAGGTGCAGGTGTATAGATGAAATTTGATACCGAGGGCAATGCATGACATCCTGTTTTCTCTATAAATTTTATTATTGCTTCCATATAGATAACATATTCAACTGAAAAATTCCTGCCATTATTTAGTGTGCAAATAATTCGTGAGAAACATTCTTCTGCAGTCTGGAACCTTCTATAACCCAAAGAGGTAGATATATTACTATTAGAGAACATTCTTCATGACTGTATCAAATTATAGTGCGCAATTTCTGAAAAGCATTTTTTAGTGAACAAGTTCAAGGTTATTTTCAATGACGCATTACATTTTGCGTTGCAAAAAATTATATTCCAAACGTGTCGATTATAATGTAGAATCTTCCAGAACTTTGTTGCATCATATGATGCAATATCGGGCAATATTGTGCAAAGTCTTCTGAAATTTGGTAGAGGGGGTAAGCGTCTATAAAAGGAGGCCAGCTCTTCTCTTTCATCAGTTTGTGAGCAGATGTCAGATTGTGAAGAAGAAAAGCGACAAGAGCTGAAAAGTCGTTTAAACTTATTTCTGAAGAACATTCGAGAACTAAAACAAGCGATACAAGTGCGAACAGATTTACAAAATCTAACGAGAAAATTTAATACAGTGAATATTAAAGAGTGAAGATGGATTTCTCCAAACTAAACAAAATCGCTGTCAACAACGATTTCCTACCAACCAAGAAGCTCAAGGACCTAGAACTCAATAAAAACTACGAAATCACAAACATCAAGAAAGCAACAACACAGTTTGGAGTGCGGTTCATAGTCACTGTGGAGAACAAATTTACCGTTTTTCTACCAGCGAGGATGGTCAATCTGCTTAATGAAGATGAAAATCTGCTGTTGGGAATGAAAAAATCATGTGAAGATGGTGATCTAGGCATGCGGTATTTGGGTGGATGTTACAATTCCATCGAATTTCTGAAGAAAAAAAATACATAAAGTGTGCAGTTTTCAATTATCGCTCAGTGCCTGAAAGCCTTCAGTGAGATCAACATGTCTTATACACCTCGAAATCAAATGCTACATTCCACCACATACAATCTGAATTCATCATTCACAAAGCAAATTATCATCGGTGCTGAGTTTAAAAAAGACGAAAAGCTCGTCTCATCAGTGAAACTGCTAGCCAGTCATCCTCGTGCAAGTATAACCTTGAATCTTGAAGAGTGGAAATTATTCAAAAGTTACTTCAACCTCATTTCACTGTTCTTTGATGGTCAAGAGAAGCTGCAATGCATCGACTGTGGAAATTTCCGTATACACATGACTACATCTTTTGGAGATTATATAGTGGCTTTGGAGCAGAATCAAGAAACCGAAAAATATTATCCGTTTGTACTACGAGAAACAACGTTTGCTGTTCTCAGGGTAGTCAGTCTTTGTATCGACCGGTATCTTCTAGAACAGAGTCTTATGCCGTTTCAACGTACAAAGGATGTCATCATTGAAACCATCGCTGAAGGTGTTTGGCGCAATGTGAAATCACCTTGTATGCAAAGTGTAAAATCTTATATACAAAAAAATTATACAAGTTTAAAGAATAAGGCAATGAAAAAACTTATATTCACTAATCTTATGCGATTTGAAATTATTTTTCTTGAAATGATTACATTCTACAATCAAAATGTGTGTGACGAAGTGATTGAGAAATTACCAGAACTCAGATGTGTGAATGGTACCTTTATACATTAAAATTTCTATGTATTTTATTAGTATGAGAATCTGAATAAATATATATAATTTGAACCAAATTCGCCTTTTCATTTACTAGATTAAGGGTAGGTAGATGTGTAAGTAAAAAGATATATATGTTTGAGAATAATCAAACTTTATTCAGAAAAACCCTAATATTAATACAAAGATACTTACAAACTAGACTTATCTATCCAACTATTGTGAGAGTCGTCGAAACCTAGCCATTTTACAAATAGCTTATTTCCCCGCTTTTTCAGTACTTTTTCCACAAGATAAATGTCTGGATGTCTAACTTTGCCAAGTTCTTGTTCATAAAAACTACCTGCAATAGCTTTACCTTGATAATCTTTAAGCATATACGTCACTGGCTCGGTATTCTTAACATGACTTATGGTAAATATTTCAGTTGTCCAATTCGGTGTGTAGCCTTTCTCAAAAACATGCTTAAACTTACTTATACGTACTGTATCTCCAACTTTAAATTTAGCTTTCCTGACTGCTTGTTTTACATTGAAATTTTTGTATACATTAAACAACAATTTTTTCTCATTTTGCTTATCAACATCTTTTGGTTTCATTCTAATAGTCTGATGTTTAGCATCGTTGTAAGACAAAATTAAATCTTTCAAAATATCTATCCACTTATGATTACCCTGCAAGCTAAATTGCAGCCACATTTTATTTTTCAAGGTACGATTAAATCGCTCACAAATTGATGCTTTTAAATTACTAAATGTCGAGTACAAATTTATCTTATATCGCTTCATAAGATTTTCAAAATGCGAGTTGTAAAATTCTTTACCTCTGTCAACATGTAAATTTTTTGGTACGCGTCCTTTATCAAGTACAGATTCCATGGCTGCAGCTACATCTTCGCCCTTCTTCGATTTAACGGGAACAGCCCAAGCAAATTTTGAAAATATGTCAACTACAGTTAAGATGTACTTGTATCCTTTGTTTACTCTCTCATATGGTTGCATTTCAACCAGATCAGCTTGCCAGGTCTCATCAATGCCACGGATATCGAAATGTTGACGTTGGTAATTTCTTCTAGCTGGCTTGTGCAGCTCATTCACCAACTGCTGCTTCTCAACGTCCATTTTTGAGTGCGTTCAGTCTAGTGTCTACTTGACTAATGAGCTCTGAATTTCGATACACCAGTTTTTGAATTGATTCAGCATCAATTTTCGCATTTTTAAAAAGTTTATCTGTGGAATTTTCCAAACTTTCAATCATCATATTATTGTTGACTACTTCAGTTCGCAAGGAAGCTATAACATCGTAGATAGTCTGAAGTTCACGCCGTATCATATTTTGCACCATATTCAGATTAACAGCATCATTCTGCTCTTGAGCATCAGCCACTTTACACAGCCTTTTATTATTAATGTCATAATCTCCTTCAGATGTGACTTTGAAGCCGAGTCCAGGTGGGCCACGACTTGTACTCTCTGCTCGCTTGGAATGACGTCCGAATACATCAATGCTCATCTTGCAAATGGCGAAAATCTTGATAAAACGCTCATTAATATATAATTCCAGCTTCTCGCAGCTCTTCAATAATTGATATAATTTCATTTGAGTGACTTGGATTTCCAGCTGCTTGAGATGCTAGCAGTAAGCGTAATCGATCTATCAATTCATTCGGGTCATCCCAGTAAATGTAGTCCATCAGACTGCCCTGTCTAGCAATCATGTGTTGCGAGATCATACCTTTACCTGATAATGATTTCCTGTTTTTACTCCGTCTCTCTGTATTTTTGGCTGCGGGAATCAATTTCTTTATAAAATTTTTATATTTAATGATTTTATTGTCACGAATTTCGCCATCTGGTTTATAATTCTTTTTATACGCGTTTGTTGCAATGATAATTTGCTTATAATTTTCAAGATCACTGGGTGTGATAGAGGGCTCTTCGGGAGCTTTTTTGAATAAAAGTTCAAGCAAGCCTTTACTTTTTGGAAAATTCAAATTACCCACATGAATATAGTTCTGGCTGAAATTAATCGGAGAATCTCCAATCATTAATCTATCTCTCGTTAATTTTCTGACTCCATACACATTATCAAGTTCTCTACTTCTTTCACCCAACAATATGAGATACTTGTTTGCATCATCATCAATCCATGAAGATGTAGGTATTTCTGAGGCATTTTCCGCTTCACTACGAGCTGACAGCTCCAAGTTACTGGAATCTTCAGTCCCGTCTGCTTCATCAGTCTCGTCTGCTTCATCATAAATTGATTTATATGACAAATCATCATCATAATCACTACTTTTTTCTACTTTACTCTTTGCTTCCTCTTTTTCTCTCTTTTTAATTGGCTCAATTTTTTTCATATTCTTGAGGCCACCAACAATTTTCTCTAGTGGATTAACAATGGGCTTAAAAGTATCACTTAATGTGCGCTCAACTGTTTCTTTGCCCAACTTTATTAACCTATGCTTTCGTCGAATTGATTCGCTAGCTCTAGCAATTTGACGCAAAATATCTTTTTGCTTTTGAAAATTCTCTTCACGTGAAGACATGTTGATACATCAACGTCTAAGGTGCGACTGTTTCTATATTGATCACAACATATGTATATATTACTTTTCAAGATTTATAAAACAATCAAAACCTTTCCTATATCTACCTTGGTTAAGATTCCTATCCTTGTCAATTACAACGAATCCATACTTGTCTTGATTCCAGCAAGCTAAACACATATGCTTAAATTGCAAATAATTCATATCAGTATTCACATGATCGTCATAAATATGCTTTAGATTCATGTCATCCTGCTTGAAAACAACAAGTAAATTAACATTATCGCGTACAAGATGTTTAGGAATATGGGCATATGTCTGGCTCAAATAAAAACAGTCGATATCCTTGTGTCTACCCATGGAAAAAAATGCTCTCATATTATCCTGTTTCTCACAAGCCACGTCATCGAATACAATGACTGAATTTGGTTTCGCTTCACTGGGCATTATAACCTCTTCATGCTCATTGAAAGGATAATACTCAACGTCATCTACAGATTGAAGGACTTTTTCCAAAAATTCATACTTTGGTTGTTTCAGGGATTTTGAGTAGATGTAAATATTTTCAAATCTGAGTCCATTTGGATGTATCAGTAGAGCCAGCAAAGCATTTGTCTTTCCACAGTTGGAAGGTCCACAAAATATTGCTCGTACACTGTTTGGCAGCAAATGCCCATGTCGTTTTTCCCTATTCTCGTTTTGAACAAGCGAATCAAAATTTTGGATAGGTAGTTTCACAGGTTGTGCTTCAAACTGCATCTTGATAAAGACTGACTGGAAAGCCTATAAATATCCTGGTTATATAGGTTGGCCCTTCAGTCTGAAAGTATCCCTTGCATAGATATGATCGTTCACAGAGGCAAACGAGTCAGTTGTAAACGAACCGTGAAGCAGGCAAGACGTGGGAGAGGTTTGCTCAACAGAATCATCAACAATTTACCATTTGAGTTGCACTTGCCTGGTTACCAGTACTGTGGACCAGGTACTAAACTAGCAAAACGATTAGCACGAGGTGATCCAGGAATCAATCCACTGGACGAAGCTTGCAAAGAGCACGATATAGCCTACTCACAAAATAGAGAAAATATAGAGACCAGAAACTCAGCTGACAGTGTACTAGCTGAGAAGGCTTGTAAACGTGTCTTGGCTCAGGACGCAGGCATAGGTGAAAAGGCGGCTGCTTGGGGAATAACAAACGCAATGAAGATTAAGTCAAAATTGGGGATGGGTCTCAAGAATAAAAAACCTAGCACTACACTGAGAAAAATTGTCGCTGCAGCTAAAAAGTCCATGATTTCAAGTAATAATGCGCAAACTGCCATTAAATCTGCACTCAGAGGCGCACGCGCAGCTGTCATGAAGGCTGGTGGAAGAAGAAATGTGAATAAACCTCGTATTCTACCTGTACCGGCCAAAGTAGGAGGAATTTTACCCTTTCTCATACCCGTTTTTGCGGGTCTCAGTGCTGCCGGGGCGCTAGCTGGTGGAGCTGCAGGAATAGCTAAAGCTGTGAATGATGCAAATTCGGCAAAACAACAACTTTCAGAGAATAAACGGCATAATGAAGCGATGGAAGCTATTTCTTTAGGAAAAGGTCTGTACTTGAAGCCATATAGACAAGGATTAGGGCTTCATCTAAAGCCATATAAACAAGGAGCAGGACTTAAATGCAAGTCAAAAAACTCAAAGTGAAGCTACCTCATCGAGCCTTAACTGATGCAGATTTACTCAAATTTGCAAAATCTTTGAAGATTCCGTATTTTCGAGGTGTTTTTATGCGAAATGGATTACCAAAAGGTGGACCACGTAAATATGAATGTGCTATTGTTAATCTTGATGATAAAAAAGGACCAGGAACACATTGGTGTGCTTATAAAAAGATTGATGATAAAATAATGTATTTCGATAGCTTCGGTAATCTTCGGCCACCTTCGGATCTCTTCAAGTATTTCGGTGTTGGTAGCATAAAGTATAATCACGAGAGATATCAAAATTACGATACGTTCGTGTGTGGACATTTATGTTTGCAATTTCTATGCAATCAATTAAATTCTAAAAGTACGGTTAATCTATATAAGTGCTGATATTTGCAATTTCAAGTCAGTTGAACGCTAGTTGTCATCATGGATGATTCATTGACACTAACATTGTCGGGAACTTCTCCAATCCTGGAAGCTCACTATTTTCCACCGATTGAGTTGTCTCCTTATAAAAATTACGCACTTGGACTGGTTGAATTTCTAACTTTCAATTCGATACCCAATGTAGACATTGGCCAAAATAAATTTTACGTGGGTAATGAGATAATTGAAATACCTACAGGAAGTTATGAAATAAGTGACATCAAGCGCTATTTACAGAATGCTTTAGTAAAAAAGGGCATTGAAATTCACGTTAAACCAAACAATAATACTTTAAAAAGTGAAATTTATTGCAGTCACGATATAAATTTTGAGCCTAAAGATTCTATCGGCCATTTGCTGGGTTTCTCTCCGCGCAGACTAGAAGCTAAACAAGTTCATGAATCTGATCAACCAGTATCAATCATAAAAGTGAATTCTTTGAGTATTGAGTGCAGCATAACTACAGGTGCATACATTAATGGCCAGAAAGTACATACTATTCATGAATTTTTTCCTGTAGTGCCACCTGGATATAAGATAGTGGAAGTACCAACTCATGTCATTTACCTGCCAGTCGCCGTGCAGACAATAGATCATATACAGCTCCGTATAGTTGATCAAGAAGGACATTTGGTTAATTTTCGTGGAGAAGTTATAACAATTAGACTACACATCAAGTCTCTCTAATAATGGGTATTGTTTTCAACAAAAAGATTGGCTTTGGTTATAATAAACCAGCACAATGTCACAAGCTAATCAGTCGAGAAAGAGCAGTCAAAGGGTTAACACCTCAAAGCGTCCTCTTCCTAAAAAGTCAAGGTCTGAAGCCCAAAAGAAGAAGAGAATAAAGAGATTCAAGATTTTTTGCACCTGCATCTGTAAATTTGTCTATCAACGTTTGATAATTTGTCATGGAGGGGGAAATTTTAAATATTCAAGCACCAATCATCTTTGATGAGTCAATTGCACACTGTGAAATTCATGCACATCAGCCTTATGCCTCATCAACCTTCAACAACAGTGATGAAATTCGGATTGCTGTTCAAAATCAGGACCATTGTCTCCTGCCGAGCAAAAGCTCACTTCATGTACATGGAAGAATTGTAAGAACTGATGGAGCACCAGTGACAAACACAGTTTTAGTTTCTAATGCCATCTGTCATTTGTTTGAAGAAGCTAGATACGAAATCAATGCAATAGAAATTGATAGAAATAAAAACGTTGGCCTCACTAGTCTCATGAAAAATTATGTATCTCTAAATCCTGGACAATCACGTTACATACAGAATACTGGTTGGCTTGAAATAAATGATAATAATCAATCACTAACCATCGCTACTGGTTACTTTGATGTAGCCATACCGCTTAACATGGTATTTGGTTTTGCTGAAGATTATCACAAAATCATTGTCAATGCTAAGCATGAACTTATTTTGACAAGATCGAAAAGTGATGCAAATGCCATCTTGCAAGCAGCCCCCATCGAGCAGTATAAAATTGAAATTAATAAAATAGAGTGGTTATTGCCTAGCGTTAGACTGTCAGATTCACGAAAATTTCAGTTGCTAAAATATATTGAAAAAGATCCACCTATTCCAATAAGTTTTCGAACTTGGGAACTGTATGAATATCCTCTTCTTTATGAAATGTATACAAACTTTCAAGCTAATTACTATGGTAAAGAACCGCAACCATTGCTATCGAGGGAAGAATTTATACAGTATGCACCTCTAGTAGTAATTGACTGTTCTAAACAAAATGAGTCACTGAAATACGGTCCAGTTGACGTTCGTTTGGAATTTCAAACTAGTGAAAATTTTCCCGCTCAAACGTCAGCATATTGCTTAATTTTGCATGATCGTATAGTTGAGTATAAGCCAATAAGTGGTGTGGTGAAAAAGTTGGTATAAAACTGCTGTAAGCACGAACAAATAGTTTAGTTGCATTCAAGATGCAGTACATTGTGGATATGCAGGGCTTCAAGTTACCAATCAATAAATTTGTCTTGAAAGAATTGTCTATATTACCAATCTATGATGAGACAGTCAAAAAGCCATATTCTTTTCTCTTTCAACCACCCTGCAAGTGGAACAACGTTCCACCAAAATATAAGTCTATAAACATTTGGGCAGAGCGGAAACATCATGGAATACTTTGGAATTCTGGTGATTTGCCCTATTCTCTAGTACCTGTAATACTCAATAGCGTTTTAAAAGATGCAACAAAAATGTATGTGAAAGGATTGGAAAAAAAGAATTGGCTGCAACAATTTGTGGAAATATCGTGTGAAATTGTTGATATGCTTGATTTGGAATGTCCCTCGCTGCAGGGATTGCGTGAGATGTTTCGAATTAATGATATTATATGTACTCATCATATGTATGAAAATTACTCTAATTGCGCAATTGAAAATGTACTTTTATTGAAAAACTGGATGTCTTTGGAACAGTTCTGATAGATTAGTTTTTAATTTGTAGAGATAAGAAAATATTTTTCTACATATTTAATTTATAGTCTACTTATTTTTAAGTATAATGTACTGGCTTTTTTGGAAATGAATAAAAAAGCAAAAAATGAAAAGAAACTTGTGTGTTGTTTTTTCCGAGTTCCTTGTCCTTATAATAATAAGTGCGAATAGTAGATAAGCGAATGGTTAGGTCAGTGAACATCGCTGGCATCGTCCTCGGCATTGAGAGATTACGTCTGCTGGATCAGGTTGCATCCGATAGCTACAGCAGTTTGAAAAAACGATTTTTTCAGGTTTTCATTAAATAAAAAACACCAATTTAGATTCAATTAATTTTCTGTTCTTTTATTTGAAATAACTTGTATTTCACAAACAATTGTACAGTTTTTTTCGACTCCTTCTTCTAATTCACATATATACAATGTATACATATTATAAAGATGATTCATTCCATTCACTGTAGACTATATCTGTTACATCAAAGGCTATATACAGTACATATACTTAGATCTCTCTCATCGATATATCTCTATCTCTCTCACTCATATATCCACATCACTTATCATGTTTTATCACCGTGCTTATTTCTATACATATATACAATTTTCCGTAGCGTACAGTAACAATGTACATAGGTATATACAAATACTACATATACATATATATATATATACAAATACTACATATTACTCATTACTTTATACATTGGATGCATCGACTTCCATGGGTTCAGAGACTGTATGTTTATATCCCCATGGAAGAGTGTCGGTGGTACCAGGGAGTAGCATTCTTTTATCGTCATGCCAGCTGAGAGCAATCTTATCTTGGATGATTGAGTGAACCTCGTGTTTTCGGCTTCGGATTAGGTGTTGAGTTTTAATCAGATTTTGACAAGATGTGAGAGTCTGCTTATAATCGTCGAATGTTATGGTTTTTAATGTTGATCCTTTGATACCCTTAGCCCTCTTTTTTTCATCTTCACCCAAAACCTTATATGCATACAATTTCGATCTCAAGCCCACAAATTCAGTCATTATTTCGCCGTTGCATTCATCCTTCATGAGACCTAATACTTTTTTATTTTTTAGAGGAATTCCGTAAACATTATCGGGAGGATAATCTGACGTGTCAAATTTATGAATATCCCGTTTAATGTAGTCGTAAAAGTTGGGAACAGTGAAATGATAGATGAGACTGTCTGTGTCTGTATATAGTAATTTTGCACAATTTCCAAAATTTGGTAGAATATAGTTATAATGAAAATCGTACGTGATTATTTTGGATATATCAAGAACCGTGAATCCAATATAGATGGGTTTATTGAAGAAAATTTTCGTTTTATTCATTTCAATGATTACCATATCCTCATCAAATATGGTACAACTGTGGAAATTTGGTTTAGCAATTAGAGCTTTTGCACCATATCTCCCCTCCCATTTTGTCACAAGCCTAACATCTTTGTGCTTCCTGACGTTTTCCATAGTCTTTCCAAAGACGGAATTGTTCATTAATTTATAGAAATTCTTTTCAAATTCGTTGTTCGCTCTTTTTCTATGTTCTGTATTTAAATCGATATAGTCTTTTAGCCATGCCTTTTGTTTGAATTTTAGCACACGATGAATTTTCGTTAGTTTCATGCCTAATTTCAAGTACATTTTTAGATTTCGGTAATGTAGTACATAATTTTTCTTTGGTAGCAAATTGGTTACTAACTTTGGAATCGTACATTTTGAACCAGGAGGCACAAAGTGTTCTGGGCATAATGGAAGGTCCTTGTGAAAATCGTGAAGCTCTTCTGGGTACTCTAGATCTACTTCAAGAATATAACCTTCAGGTGAATCATCAGGCACATTGAAAAAATTTGGATTATTCTCAAAATTTTCAAACCATTCAAAATCTTGATATGGCAAATGTTCACTCATAGCTTTACCATACTGATTGTTGACGTCAAAGTAAAAAATGTATGACTCGGGATCGAATGGATTAAAATCTTCTCCCATAAATCGATTGTTTGCTTTTGCAAACCTGTTTGAGCATTGTGAAACACCACCTCTGATTGCTTTCTGAATTAATAGTAACATTTCTACATCAGTTAGTAAATGTAGTTCAATTCCTGTGTATTTTAGCATTGCATCAAAAGAAAGTCCCGGTGCTGTGTAATAGTGCAAAGGGTCTAATTTATATGTTGCAAAACAAGTTTTTCTAAAGTTTTCGAAAATGTCTGCTAAAAGCAGTACATCGGTTTTGAGGTACAAATCTGAATACTGCCCTAAAGTTTGCAAATTAAAAGTTTCCCACACTTTACACGCATGTTGGTAATCTTCATCGGAAATGTGGCAATCGTTTAATTTTGAATAGAATACCTCTTTTGGAGGTAGACTCTCTTCTTCCAATTTTTGCCAGCTGTCAATGTAATCATATGGGAATACACCTTTTCTCGTTAATAGATTGAATTCACTGTCATTTTTGCAAAACTTTCTCGTAATTGTTTTTTCACTGTCATTGAGATATGAGGCCAATTTCTCTAGACTACTTGGCATAAATCGGAAAGAATCGATAAATCTAAGTTTGACTTTAGTATCTGGAACATCTTTTGTAAATGAGATATATTTTTCTTTATTGATTGGCAGTAAAGAGACATGTCCCTCAAAACTTTTGGCTAACTCTTTGATAAAAAAGTGTGAGTCGTAGCCAGATAAATTATGGAAAACTACTGGAATTACATGAGAGTCTTTGTAATTGATGTTGCAGCTTCCGTGTGCTGGACCACGGTACTTACCTGTAAAGTGACAGTGGTCACGATGTTTCACATCATCTTTCTTAAATTCTTTTTCGCAAATGTGACATACTTTAGCATTTAGAAAATCTTGTTTTTGCTTCGATGTTAATTTTTCCATTGGTACTGGATTTTGAAAACGGGAATTCACTTTAATTGCTAAATCTTTTAATTCGTTTATAAACCATTGAATACAGTCTTTTTCCCGATAAACTTTAGGTTTTGAAGTTGAATCATCGAAACTGCACTGTGTATAATATGCAACACTTGTGGGGATATGCTTTTGATACGCTGCTTGATCTATTTGAGAATTTGTAACTGGTTCCAGCAAACATTCGATGTCTGCATACACCGCAAATGGTACGTTTTCTTTGTATCTATAATTTTTAAATTTTAATATGTTCCCACCCTCCTCCTCTGTTGGAAGTATGACTCTACAGTTATTTAAATGTTCACAATCAACTCTGTGTTTTATTAGAGATTTTTCAAATTTGAAATGGCACAAGCACCTATCGCAAAAGAATATGTATCGTTTTCCTTTCGAAAATTGTGAACTAACTAACCGAGAGAGATTTTTAATCCATGCAAAGTGATACACTGGATTACTTTCGCTGTCATCAAAATCAGTATTTTCAAGCATTAACAAGTGAATTGTGGGACATTTCGATTTCTCATTACTTATATACAGAGGGACAATCTCATCTTTTTTCCTATTTTCCTCATGTTCTACACCGTAAACATTGATGCGCAATTCATTTATTTTCTCGAATTTTTTTATATTTTCAAAAGTGATGGGAAAACTGATTCCATCATGTTTGAGTTCTGTGTTGAAATGTGGATAAGATCTAGTCTCATCTACATGATTTTTTGCAGGATGAAGAGCGGCCATTACCGACCAGAGAAAACAGTACTCATCACTGTTCTGAACATTCACAACTGCTTTTTTGTCCCTGATAAATTTCGGTAAACTCACAAAAGTTGATGAGCCTACTGTAAAAGGTGCATACTTATTTATATTTACATTTAAATTTATAATTTCTTTCAATTTCCATCCAGATTTTGTTTGCTGGAAATCCTCTACTTTAATCAAAAGTTGCTCTCTGACTTTACTTTCCAACCATTCATTTATTTCAGTTGATTGTAAAATAAGTTCGTTTTTAGTATTAAAAAATTTAAGCTCTTCAATTTCCTGACCGTTTTCTATAGCACTGAATTTTGCAGCTAGAATAACATTTGTTTTTAAACCTGCAACGAAACTTTTCAAAGCGTTTTTTAATCTACAAGTTATCATTGTTTTTGAATCTTCGAGAAAAGTATCTAAATCTTTGTGGGTTAAATTTACAACCAAACCTGTTCTCACTCGACTCTTAAATGCAGACTCCAGATCCTGCCATCTGATCCTGTCTCCTTTCCTGTCCAAACCCTTGTTCACACCAGTTCCACTCTTCTGTAGCTTTGTGAATAATCTATTCTTGGATGTCAGTAGGCCAATAGTTGCTTGTAGTTTATTTTTTTTACCCAAAGATAAATTTTGGTTCCCCTGACGCAAAATTTTATTGAGCCTTCGAATATCCTGGGTGCACTGATGCTTCCAGTATAAGATCTCCGAAGCTGTTGCATTTTCATTCAAAATGTCATATACATCATCGTAAATCTGAAGAACCTTCTTACAGTCCAATGATTCCATTTTTGAATATTATTCTCATGGGATGGTTAGAGGACAACTAGAAAAAAATTCGCGATGAATTGACTTTTATAGTCAAACAATTTCACAAATATTCCAACAGATGGCACTGTGTTTAAATTTTAAATAATAAGAAGGAGCACTAACCGATTTTCAACAGCAGGTTTCTTATCTCCAGTTCACAAGTCGTATATGTCACTGAATGTATGGTAATAATAAGAATAAACTTTTAAAAAGTCGAAAAAAAGTATATATTAAAGTGTACAAAACTGTACTGTTATTTAAAAACAGTTCAAAAAATATTTAAAATCACTATATCAATTTTCACTTCTCTTGACTTTTTTATGCTTGTGTATTTCTCAAATGCTGGAGGACAACTGAAAGAAATATATGCGAAGCGCGTCTTTTATAGATGCGCATTTGCTATCCTTGTCTAGTAATATATTTCCCTCTTTGTATTAATGTTCTAGAACGTTCTACATTATAATCGATACGTTTGGGATATAATTTTTGGAACGCAAAAAAATGTAATGCGCCATTAAAATAACCTTCAAGTTGTTTACGAAAAATTCTTTCCAGAAATTGCCTAGTATAATTTGAAATATTGCATCATATGATGCAACAAAGTTCTGGAAGATTCTACATTATAATCGACACGTTTGGAATATAATTTTTTGCAACGCAAAATGCAATGTGTCATTAGAATAACCTTGAACTTGTTTACGAAAATTCTTTCCAGAAATTTCGCAGTATAAGTTGATGATGTTATTAAGAATATTCTAGAAACTAAGCACTACAGCTGTAGAATATCGGTAAGGTAGGTTTTTATGGTTTCTGATAGTAAATATATCTACCTCTTTATTTCAAAGTTCTAAAACGATTCAACATTGTAGAAAAAAATTTGACCGCAGAATTAAATTATTCAGCTGGAAAGCAATAAATCATCCTCGATTTCTATAAAACTATATTATACAGTAGCTTTAGTGGATGTTTGAAAATTTCAAAATATTTGCTTTGTATTTAGGTTATTTTTCTTATAAATTTAAATCTTCAACGTGTAATAGGCAAAACTGCCCTTCCTAAATAAGAGATGAAAAAGATGATGAAAAACGAGCATATATCTGTGAATAAAAAAGTTATGTGACCTCATATCATGTGTCGTTGTGAAGCGATAAGTCTCGGACAGTGCACTCTTAATATATATATAAGTTAAAGCACGTGTGAAAAAGCTTGGAATAAAATGCACGCTGTATTATCTCTCTTGAGTCTCGAAATTGTTTTGCAGTATCTTATTTCATGTAACACATCGAGAGGTTGACTGGACCTAGCATATGGCAAAAGAATGAATATCAAACTGTGCGGGTCGACTAAGAAAGCGAACTTTTGCGAGCAGTAAAAAGAACTGATCTCTAGAGAACGAAAGCAGAGTCTAATGAAATGTATGCAGCTTGAGACTACCGATGCATAAATGCTGCTTCTGAAATCAAAACGTCTAAAACAAGTCTGAACGTTATCTCTCTAGTCCTCGCTCGCTACTCGATACCAGAATAAAGCGATAAGGATCCCGAACATATGACCTACCATAAGGAATCCTTCAGACACTTTTTTACCTATATTATTATTCAATTGACTCAAAATATTTTGTTATTTCTAATTTTTTTTTATCTTCCTTTTTATCCTTTAGTTCTAGAACGTTCTACATTATAATCGACACGTTTGGAATATAATTTTTTGCAACGCAAAATGTAATGCGTCATTGAAAATAACCTTGAACTTGTTCACTAAAAAATGCTTTTCAGAAATTGCGCACTATAATTTGATACAGTCATGAAGAATGTTCTCTAATAGTAATATATCTACCTCTTTGGGTTATAGAAGGTTCCAGACTGCAGAAGAATGTTTCTCACGAATTATTTGCACACTAAATAATGGCAGGAATTTTTCAGTTGAATATGTTATCTATAAGGAAGCAATAATAAAATTTATAGAGAAAACAGGATGTCATGCATTGCCCTCGGTATCAAATTTCATCTATACACCTGCACCTTTTGGCTCATTAAATAAATATGTTATCTCTAAGGAAGCAATAAATCATCCTTGTTTTTCTTGCAATAACTATATGACGCAGTAGAAATTGCCAGGACAAAGCAAAATGTAACCTTGAAAGGATTTACGCGAAAAATGCCTGAGATAAGAAAGAACCTTGAACCTGTTGTTACATGAATTTGGCTGGCATAATTGCGCAATATGACTGTGACGTCATCAAAGGAATGTTGTAGAACGGTCTCGATGTCAACCTCACACAGACACACGCACACAGACCACCTCACACAGACACGCACTAATACTAATCAGGCCAGAACCCGCCTTACTTATCTACTGAAAATTCATTTCTTTGGTTGATAATTTATCTTTTTGACTTGAAACCACAACTAAAAAGTATTTTAAATATATTTATAAACCAAATTTATTTTGCATAACATTATTATTTTTCTATAATTTAGACAATTTTGTTGAACATCCATTTTTTTTGCAAATTAATTTTATTTTGGTTATCGTTTTGGTAGAATATTATTATTTTTGTTTGTAAGCTGATTCATTTGGTTGTAAATTGTACTATTTTGTTGAAAATTCTATTTTGTTTGGTTAAAAATTAATTTTTTTTAGCTGCAAAATTAACTGTTCCATTTTTGGTTAAAAATTGATCTTTTCAGTTGAAAATTCATTTCTTTCGTTGAAAACTGACCTATTTTGTTAAAAATTCATTTCTGTAGATGAAAACTTAACAATTTGGTTGAAAATACGTTTTTTTGTTACTTGAAAATATTTTTCCTTTTTAATTATGTGATTGAAATGTGATTGAAAATTCATTTTTTTTGTAGAAAATTATTCTTCTTGTATGAAAATTTATCTTTTTTGTTTGCCATGAAAAATCCTCATTTTCCAAGTTATTAAAAAAATAAAGTTTTGACCCAGGCAATTAATATTATTGTTTGGCCCTCAGCGTGTAGACATCTTGGATTTCCTCCAACCAACCTGAAATTATACCTAATTGGATGTTGATCGCGCGCTTATTTGAAATTATTAAATATGAAAATCAGTTGTTTATAATGAAAATTATAAAGTACAAAAAAAAATTATGAATAATTAAAAATTTACATTTGTGAAAAAAGGTATTTCTCCTTTGAATTAAAAATCAATAGTTTATTGATAAAGAGTAAAATCAAATAACTCTAAACGACTATTTTGTGATCTGAATATAAATATTGGTCATTGTGGATGTTTTGTTAGTATTGCATATGTGTGAACATAAAATTAACATAAAATAGTACTTTTCAGTTAGCTGAAAAACTGAGCATCTAAAGCAGACCGGAACCCAGAGTTTCTGGTTAACGCGTGAAAATGTCAAACTACGTTTCATTATTAAAATGCGTTAAGGATGAAAACTCTAAATAACTACTGTTAAACAAACATTTTTCACCTGAAGTATTTCGCACTAAAAAGTACGCTTAGAAGCTTCCGTCAAGATTTGCACAAATTAATCATAGATCTATTTTTGTCGATTTTATAAATAATTTTAAAGGCAGGCGACTTTTGATATTGATTGTACGTAGTGTACATCTTTAAATTAAGTTTAATTGCTGTACAAACTGTTTAAAATGTTAACTTTAATTTATTCAATAATTTACAAGCTTCATATAGTGAATTTATGTTTTTGTTCCTGTAAAAAAGGAAGATATTCAAGACTTGGATTTGAAAACCGCGCGCTTTTGAATCAACTCTGCCGAGAATCTCCAGTCAGACCTTGTCTAGTCCGACCATGGGGATTCCCGTTGTCAATTTTCTCCGGAAGACGGCGCTGGAGACGAAAACGAGAAATTGGCGCGTTTATTTGAATACCAGCCATTATTTATATTATGAAACAAAATTTTTTTTAAATCTTTTGTTCTCTAAGTAGTAACTATTGTTACTTATAATACATGATTCTATTCAGAATACTTCAAGGAATAAGGGGCCGTACATAAACTTATACGTTACCAATTTCGGGATATTTTTGACTCTCCACCCCTTATAAAAGTAACGTAGTCCAAAATTAACTGAAAACAGGGGAAATAGGATGAATTTTCACAAAAATAACAACAAATTAATTTTCAGCCAAGGAGTTGCATTAACAACCAAATAGTTGGACTGTAAGGCAAAAACAACGAATTTTCAAGAAAATAGTTGAACTTTTAATCAAATATGTAGTAAAATTTTCAAGCCAAACAAACGAATTTCTTCCAAAACAGTTCAATTTAAAGAAATGAGATTAAAATTAAAAAAGATGAATTTTAAACCAAATAGCTGAATTTTCAACGAAAAAATATATTTTTCGAAACTAAAATGGAATCGTCAAATCTTTAGTTTAAAAAATTAATTTTCAACAAAGAAACTAATTTTGAACCAGCTGCATTCTACCAAATAAACGATTTTTTAACCTAATAGTTGAATCCTCAACCAAAACGATGAATTAACAAATGAATTAACAAAACAAAATAAAAATACAAATTTTCAAGCAAAAAGTTCAACTTACAACCAAATAGTCGAATTTTCAAGCCAAAACAAGAAATTTTCTACAAAGCAGTTCAATTTTCAACCCGAAAATATGAACATTCAACTAAAATGATGAATCTAAAAAAAAATGCATTTTTGAAAAAGTAGTTTAACTTTAAACCAATTAGTTTATTTTTCAGCCAAAAAAGATGAATCGTCAATGAAACATTAATAGATGATATTTCAAGCAATAGAGATTTTAGTTAAAAAAAAAGCAGTTGAATTCAACAAAAAATTAAAATGTGTCTTTGGACACCCCGAACAACATATAACTAAATACAAAAAATTGTAGGTGGGGAAAACTTTTGGGGACAAGAAAACAAAAACACCCCTAACGAAAAAAATTCGTGAAAATCGCCCTATTTAGTTGTGTCCATGGAGACCGGTCTTAAAATGTGTCTTTGGACATCTCGAACAACATAAAAAAAAATAAAAAAAATTGTAGTCAGGAAAAACTTTCGTCGAAAAAAAAAAACAAACACCCATAACGAAAAAAATTGCGAAAATCGCCCTAATTAGGTGTGCCCATGGAGACCGGTCTTAAAATGTGTTTTTAAACACCCCCAACAACATATCAACAAATAAAATAAAATTGTGGGCAGGGAAAACTTTCGGCGAAAGAAAAACAAACACCTAATTAGAGCGATTTTCGCGAATTTTTGTCGTTGGGGGTGTTTGTTTTTTTTCGCCGAAATTTTTGCCTGCCCACAATTTTTTTTATTTTTGATATCTTGTTCGGGGTGTTTAATGACACATTTTAAGACCGGTCTCAATGGGCACACCTAATTAGGGCGATTTTCGCTAATTTATTTCGTTAGGGGTGTTTTTTTTCGCCGAAAGTTTTCCCTGCCCACAATTCTTTTTATTTTCTGATATGTTGTCCGGAGAGTCCAAATACACATTTTAAGACCGGTTTCCATGGGCACAACTGAATAGGGCGATTTTCACGCATTTTTTTCGTTAGGGATTTTTGTTTTTTTTTGGCGCCGAAAGTTTTCCCTGCCTACAATTTCTTTTATTTTTTTATATGTTGTTTGGGGTGCTTAAAGACAAATTTTGAGACCGGTCTTAATGGGCAAACCTGATTAGAGCGATTTTCGCGAATTTTTTTCGTTAGGGGTTTTTGTTTTTTTTTCGCCGAAAGTTTTGCCTGCCCACAATTTTTTTTATTTTTGATATGTTGTTTGGGGTGTTTAAAGACACCGTTTAAGACCGGTCTCAATGGGCACACCT
>CAKNYM010047801.1:0-12745 GCA_932195095.1 Andricus curvator
TTTCCAGGTCAAATTTTCGATTTGTCAAGGTCATATCTGGACGTAAAATTTTCCGCTCTCTCAGTTCCCGGGGTCAAAAATAGAGGTTCCCATTTAAAAAAATCAATTTGACCATGAAATGACCGTGAAGGTCATGGTCAAGATCAAAATAAAGGTCACCATTGAATTCCTTGTTGAAAGTTCCTTCAAGAATGACCTTGAACGCCCTGAAAAATATCTTACCTGAGGAAATATTTAGCCGTCCCGGGACTTTTTGGACACCCGGTATAAAGAATAAATGAAAAAGTAACCTTTATTGTGCTTTAAAATTTCTGATTCAGCCAACCTAAAATATTAAACAAATGCCGAATTTCTGTCAAATTCATGAGGGACTCATTACAGATATTGAATTCAGAATGAATTTTTCTTCTAAAATATGGGTTTTTTTAGAGTTTGTAGTTTAGAGTACCTTAATTCATTATTATAATATAATTTTAAATTTATTTTAATTATAATCGAATATTTATCATAGAAAATATCTGATAATCCTCGATAATTAATGCACCCTCGGTAATTGGTTCCTTTAGCCTATATTATATTTGATTTTATATGAAAGTTATTTCACTAACATTAACAAATGAATGTAGATCTTTAAAGAATTACGTGTACCACCGAGGGGTACACAACTCCTGCAATCGGTGTACAAAGTTCACTGCAATCACTCTATTTTCACATTACAATCACTGCAATCACTTTTCAAGTTCACAGTGCAATCATGCAATCGGTGTACACCGAATTTTGAAGTTATGTACCCCTCGTGTACCACTGTACCTATAAGCTTAAACTTGATATTGAAAGTTTTAACTTCCTTCAAATTTACCTTTTTCTTCTCTTCATATCTACTAAGAAGCAAAATGAAAATCAGTCAAACTTGCAAAATACGACGTGTATTGTCGATATCTAGAAACCCAATTCGAAAAATTGAAGGGACCTGTCTTCGTTATTAATTTATTTAATTTATTTCGCTTTAAAAATCGTGCAGTTAACCCCATTTTAACCTACACGATACGTAAAAACAGCAGAACTACTAATGTTAGCCTATCAAATTAGGTTGTTCTCTTTTGATTTAAAAAATATTTTATACATAATATTAAAAAAAAAATCCAAGTTATTATTAACTTCAGTTTTATTTTTATTATTTATCGTGTAGGTTAAAATGGGAAATAGAATTTATATGAGGCAAGATAACATTTGAAATGAAAAGTTTTTTCCTGCATTAGATGGTATTGCGAGACTATGGGTCTGAATTGAAAGTCATTGGCCTAAAGTTAAACTACTCCATGTCCCTCAACTGTCAAACTGAAAAAATAAGGTTCAAAGTTTAACCATAATATAATCAATTAAAATGTCGTTATATGTCAAAATAAGTTTATCGGTTAAAAATAATGCGTGATCAAGAACATATTAACACAAATTTTAATATGATCATAAATACGTGTTTTAGCTAATGTGGAAAATTGTTTTTCGACATGGCGTAATATGAGATTCAAAAAATTAATTAAATTATTTATAATGAAAATTGTAAGTAAAAACTTCAACAGAATGATAGTTTACATTATTCTATTGTATTGCACACCTTGAATTAAATCAGTTATTCTCAAATTATTGACTTTCGAGTAATATTCTGATGGTTACTTTTGAGGTTAAATATATTTTGAAAATTGTTATCTCTTAAATTAAAGTTAGGTTACTCAAATATAAAATTTGCGCTAAGAATTTGGCATTTTTTCACTTATAACAATGCAAAAAAGGAGATGGCGTAATATAATTCTAACTTTTAATTAACGTCACTATTTATTATTCATTGCAACAGCTTAGAGAGCGAATTTCAGGGAAAAATTTATTTAGAAACAAAGTTTAATACTTACTGAGCCTAAAAAAAATAAAGGTTTGAAATTTTCAAAAAGTGGACTTGGCGTATTATATGTTATATATTAATCTAGGGCGACGAAATTATTAATGAAACAAGGTCCCTTCAATTTTTCGAATTAGGGTTGTAGATATCGACAATACATGTCATATTTGGCAAGTTTGGCTTATTTTCATTTTGCTCTTTAGGTGACATGAAGAAACGAAAAAGGCAAATTTGAAGGAAGTTGAAATTTTCAAGACCCAGTTTTGAGCTTATAAGTGCGTAAATCTTTAAAGAACTGCAATAATTTATTAATTTTAGGCATATAATGCACACTACTATTCTCCAACCGAGCAAGTCACGCCTACCCCGAAAGGGAAATGGCTTAATGGTATAATAATAATAATATAACTTTCATATACTGAAAGTAAATTTAATATACTCGTTTTTTCTATATTTTATACCTTTCTTTAATATTGAAAACATTATTTGAATGGAAAAATATTGGTATCTCATGAAAATATCATTCTTGAGTTGCAATATCATCTTTAGATCATCACATTTTTTTGTGTATTTACTTAAATAAAGAGCATTTTTTAATGTGGTGCATGTGCCATTTTCATCCAACTCATCGATATTTAAATACGATTTTTGTGAAAAGAACAATATATCAGTGTATATAAAATTGAAAAAATGAATCTTAATAACACCCAGAAACAATATAATACCGTTAACAATTTTTTTTTGAAAACAGGTCACGACGACTATCAGACGATCTATTCTGGAATGACCCTATAGCGATGCTGAAAGAAGCTATAAGAAAAAAACTGAAGAAAGTAAACGGGAAATAGTAAGGACTTAAGAAAGGAATGCACCGCATGAAAAACGAAATTACCAAGTGGAAAAAGGATAAGATAAGAAGATAGACGACTCGTTTCAAGCATAAGTGAAACTGAAAAAGGATGAATAGAGTGAGTAATAGTATATTTAAATATGAGAACGAAAAATGGCTAAGTTTGAGATGTTTTTAAACAATTCCTCGATAAGGTAGTTTTCTCGCTTAGCTGGTTTGAACGAACTGAAACCAATCCTATCAGTGACTTAAACGCGATTATGAAGCAAGTAGATATTCCAGAGAGTCTTGTGAAGTGAAGGATTGGTTGTAAAATAAAACACAGGCACAGTGTGGCTGCGCCTTCCATCGTGGATGGACGCAAGTTGCTCAAGTTTTACTTTTTGTCTGCATACCATACAATATCCTCAACTATTTCTACACTTTTTCTTCCTTTTCCACAGTCAAAATTTAATCAAAATCTTCTCAGTGTTTCTACCTACTCTTTCTTTTAATTTTATTTTCCCATTTCCTCTCCGTTTTCCTGTCGCTTAGCACTTTCCTTTGTTCTTTCAATAACATACTTTTTTCATAAATATACGAGTTTTTAATAACAATTTAAATATATAAGTAATATTCTTTAATGAGTGTTGAATATATTTAATTCTAACAACAGTTAGCGATTGTATAAAATTTACGATCAAGAGGTGTGTATTATGCATCCCCGAAGAATGTGAAATATGTATGCGAAGTACGCTTGCTTTTGAAATGACCCGGGAACCATGATATGTGCAATTCGAACTTATGAACAATGATGGAACCGTTGAAGATTGACCGAAAACCCCTGACTCTCAAGTTTGGCGTCAAATTGATCAAGAAAAGTGAAAATTTTACGAATATTTCTTCAGAGTATAATAAATTCAGTGATAAATCTGTTAATTTGGTCTTCAGTGATGTGTCCTACAGCGTTCGGACTAATCTTCTATCAAGTAGTAGGTTTATTACAAATAAATAATTTTAAAATTAGGTATTGGTGGTGGTAATTTGTTCTAAATAGAAGATATAGTATTATTTTTGTATTTTTAACGTATTTTTTATGTTCATTAAAGTGTTTCCTTTTATATTCACTGTAAGACATTTTAAGGTAATTTTCCCGAAAATGCCCGGGAAACTTATAACCCTAACATTTCCGAAATTTTCCCTAATGTTTTGTAGGACAAATTTCGGAAAAAATTAATGAATTCACTTAAAAGTTAGGGATTTTCCCGTAACAAACTGCAGGTAAAAAATTCTGGAAAAGTTTGGGAATTTACCTAAAAGTTAGGGAACTTTTTGGACCACACATGAGTAGAAATTGAACAAAAGTTCAGAAATTCCTCTCATAGTTACGGAATTTTTCCTAAAATATTAAAATACTGCATGGAAATTTCGCAAAAAGTCAGGAATCCATCGAAAAGTTAAGGAATTTATTTAAAAACTCAATTTGACGTTGACCACGTACAAAAAGACAACATAAGGTCCATGCTTATGTATTTACCTACAAACTTAAAATTTATTTCCATATCTTAGTCGACAACATTACCGAACTTGGCAAAACGATTTGCTGGGCCTCTACCTATAGGCCCAAAGCCTAATTTCACTTGTTTGTTACATTTACCGTCGTATACCGGGCGACTGTTGCTACATAAATATAGATATAGCTATAGGGATATAAATATAAGCCCATAGAACAGAAGGTTATAGAGTATTTTAGAACTTAATTTTACAACTAAACAAAATTTTTTGAATGAAAAGTTTGCTGGGTCAACTAAATATTTTGTTCCCATATAATAACCATATTCTATGGTTGAACAAACAGAAACTTTGTTGATTCAAACAAATATTTTTCGGAGCCTGCGTATAATTGTCAAAAATAATTTTATTTCCAATTAATGTAATAATAAATGAAGGGTGCGGCAGTACAGAAATAGATAACGAACATTTTCACGGAAATAGGTTTATTGCATAAAAAGTTCTTAAAAAATCAAATACGCGTCGTGTTAAATGGATTTGTTCAAATTTTCATTTCTTAATATATAGTAATTAAACAAATTTTTTATTCAAATTTGAGTTAAAATTTTATTAGGATTTGAACTTAGTAATCACTTTTTTCTTCCTTTCAGCATCGATATTACTTGAAATTATTATTGTTTATTGAAAAAAATAATTTTTCGGAGGCTATTTAGGGAAAATTGCCTGTTATAGTGCGATGCCATCACACTAAATTTTGATTTTCTCGGAACAGAACAATTTTTTGGTATCAGACATTTATTATTTTTATTTAGCGACCCCATATTATCAGTACAGCCAATTTTTAGAACCTGTGAAATTGTAACTTTAAAATTCTTGGACAATTTACTTTGAATTGGCTTACGTTTTTAGCTCAAATCTTTTCCACCCGCATTCAGAATCTCAATATTTCAGGAATAAATTTTAATTTCTATTGAAACTGACTATTTTTTTTATCGCAATGCACAGCCATGTCTGTTCCAATTTGTGATCAGCGTTAATTTGAGATTACCAACTGACACATCTATTTCCTTGAAACAAGATAACTTTTTTCAATGCAATTTTTATGTAGGTTCAAATCGGCAACACGTCATCTCGCAATTGTTTTGTTTTCTTATCTTTAAGAAGTGATTTCGATATTACAGAATGTTTTTTCGCTCTTCTGAAAAACTCTGGTTTTGTTGGTGCATCTAGTTCTGTACTGCCACCCTTTAAATATTGTTTATCATAAAGAAAATTTGAGGTGCTCTTTCGGAACGTGTAATTGTTAAAAATAATTTTACTTTCAATCATTGTAATAATAAATGTTGTTTATTATAAGGAAACTATAAGATGCTCTTTCGGACCGTGTGAAATTGTCAAAAATAATTTTACATTCAATTAATGTAAAAATAAATCTGAATATAAGAAATGTATACCTTATTTTTGACGACAATTAACTTCCTTAATTAAATTATGATTAGTATCAAAAAGGTAGTAACATTATTTAACTTGTATAAAACATTTCCTAAAACTTTTTGAATTTATGAAGATGTCGGAGAAAATTATACTTATATTTACGATAGTAAACCCTCGTTTTTGTTAGTTAGTGAAGTTTTCAATTTAAATGAATTACAACGTTTGTGTATGTTTTTCAGAATATTTTGAACAAATGATTTTATGGCATGATTTGTTATTCAAATTAATAACAAAAAATTAATACTTATTATATTGGAAGGCATAAAATGTCACCTGCGGCATGCCGTAAACATTACTCAATTTTGAACCTAATGTATTAAGTCGACAGAAAAAGGCTCATTTATAATTGTAACCAATTTTGAAATAAGAAACTAAAGCGTATTTAATAAAAAAAATAGTGATAAATATAATTATTTATTTGAATCTAGTTAAAACCCTAGTAGAAATGTACGAACGGCGCAGTACTGACCCAGTACTGACTGCCGGTCTGGCAGTACTGACTCCCAGTACTGGGTCAGTGCTGGGCCAGTACTGGCTTGTAACGCTGTCCAGTACTGATTTTCGGAGCTTGTCCAGTACTGACTCAGTACTGACTATCAGTACTGGCACAGTACTGGCACACTACTGGCATATAAATAGCTCCTTATAGCAATAGAATATTTCGCGATATCCCATTTGATTGTATTGTCCCAGGGATATGTTAGGAATAATCAGGGAGTTAAATGGGATATAATGTGAAGTTTTATTAAAATACATATTATTAACATACAATAATGTATATTAAAATCATTTTTAATTCTGTCAAGTACTATACAATTTACCGTATCCGTACAGCCCGCGTACACAGTCGCGACTAACAAAAATTATACGTCCGAGATATCCACATTCGGATATCTCGCAGCAGCAAGGGTCAGCTCGACCATAGTGCAATAGAAGAGCGTCGCCCTGCAGTAACCATCTTGTTGATCACGGTAGCATTTATGCCAAGTAAGTATGATTTTCGACGCCTCGACTCCTGTCTTAAACACTCGGCGCGCCGTTTCGACTGCGAGAGAGGCAAATCGTTGCGCGCCCTGGCGCACCACAGCCGAACTTTTGCCCAAGGCGGTAAGATTCAAATCTTCAAATTTTAAATCAAATCTTTTTGTGTCAAATCTTTTATCCATGAATCGTGGTTTATCGTTCATACCATTATGATAGTTAGATATATGAATATACGAACTTATTTATTAAAGCTAGAATAAAAATTATTGTTCAACATAATACATAATAAATAATTTA
The DNA here is from genome assembly GCA_932195095.1 of Andricus curvator. NCBI lineage: Eukaryota > Metazoa > Arthropoda > Insecta > Hymenoptera > Cynipidae > Andricus > Andricus curvator. Next base: position 7,011 of record CAKNYM010047801.1, read on the forward strand.
CGATATCAGAATTTGATTAATTATTATTTATAGTGATTAATAATGCGATGAAATTTCAATATTATTATTTCAAGCATTTTACGTAGCAGAGCACCGTAGATTATTGTTAAACTATTGTAAAAAAATCGAATATACTAGATGAAAAAAAATCAACATGAATTAATGTATTTTCTCCTTTTTTTACGAAAGCGACTATTAATCATTATCATTATTATGAAAAGTTTCAATAAACTGCGTTACTGAATAAAAAGGGCAATCTATCCGGGCCTTATTCTTACCTGATCAGGGTCGTAAATGCGGCCTTTTATCAGATTGCCTTAATTAAAAATAAGGCTAGCCTATCCGGGCCGTATTTGGACCTGATCAGGGCCGTTATATACATTTTTAAATCAGGCACCCTTATCAGGGCCTGGTAGGAGCCTTTTTTCAAATAAGGCTAGAAAAGACATTTTCCGCACGGGTCTCTTATGTTGACGCGCGTTGATTTGATCTTTAGAAAGTGGGATTAAAAACTATTTTACCATAAATTATATATATATATATATATATATATATATATATATATATATATATATAGAACATTTTAATAATTTTTATTTTTAGAGTTTGATTTTCTAGAACTCTTAACATGCTTTTTTATGTAGGGACATCAAACAATTTTTGAGTGAAAAAAAAATCTTGTCCACGATTTGATATTTTTCATCCTTCGAAAACATTCTAGTAGCATTTTTAAGAATTTCTTTACCAAATAAGAATTTTTATTTACCACCGAACTGGTACTGATTCGGTCTTCAGACCAACGTTCTGCCAGTACTGGCAGGATTCCGGAGGTCAGTACTGGCTGTCAGTACTGAATCAGTACTCTGCCGGTGGTGAATTCCGGCATACTACGGACATTTCTACTAGGGAAGCCGTCATTTTCCATCAATTTCACATTTTATGTCTGGAAATAAAAACGTAAAGAATAGAATTCTTTTCGAGAATCTTTTGAGGAATAAAATGATATATTAAAAATTAACATTGAATAAAAATTATATTACTTTTTTATAAAGCGGAAGAACAAGCATGAAAATATAAATAACCATTTTTAAATAAAAAATTAGGATTCTAACTATTTTTTTCTGATTTACACTGAGGTATTCTTTGAAAATGTATTATTGGGTTTGTTTCCTTAGATTTTAAAATTGAATAGAATATAGATAACGGTACGTCAAGATACGAAATTAAATAAATCTTCATAGTTTCTTTTTATTAATAAAAAGAAGATAGGCTTATTGGTAAAAAAGCGAGTTTCGAAAGAGAAAACCCACGAGTATATTTAATAAAAAATATCAGTGTTTATTTACAGTTTTTTTTTCATACGTCTAATTAAACGACAAAAAAAGTTACGTAAAGATATTTTTCTTTTGGCTATGTACTATCTGATTCCTATCTTACTGACATTTTTTTTAAAAACTCCCGTCCAAACGAAATGAGATATCTCATTTCGTATGGACGAAAGTTGTTCCAAAGATATTTCGGTAAGGTAGGAATCGGAATAGTACGGCAAGTCCATATATTACGTCACGCTTTTAGGGTTGAGGGAATGTTCATGAGGAAGTGTTATGGCTCTGATACGATAAGGGGGGGGGGGGGGGGGGTCAAGTAATGTTACGTAACATTTTTGTAAATGTAATAATTGATTTATTTAGTGAAAAAACTTTTTTTTAAATCTTTTTTTGAGGTATGTGTAAAAGTGAAGGTATATTATCAGGAACATTCGTGATTTGAAAAAATTACATATTACTTTTGGCCACCACACAGAGGTTGAAATTTTTTAATCCTCGATAGCAAATAATAATATAAAATTATTATTTTTTTTTTGAAAAAATAATTTTGGAGTAAGGTAGAATTTTGAGTCTCGACGTACCGTCATCTATATTCTTTTCAATTCTGAAATCGAGGGAAACAGATGAAAAAATAAATATTTAAAGAATACCTCAGTGCAAGTCAGAAAAAAAAATCTAATCATAATTTTTTATTTCAAAATTGTTAATTCTATTTTCGTGCTTGTTCTTCCGTTTTATAAAAAAAGTAATGTCATTTTTATTCAATGTTAATTTTTAATATATCATTTTATTCCTTGAAATATTCTTGACAATAATTCTATTCGATAAGTTTTTATTTCAAGACATAAAATGTGAAATTGAAGGAAAATACGGCTGCTAATGAGATTAAATAAAATAATACCTAAACCATTTTTTAAAGAAATACGCTTTAGTTTTCAATTTCAAAATTGGTTACAATTATAAATAGGCCTTTTTTGTCAACTTCATACATTAGGTTCAAGATTGAGTAATGTTGAGGTATGACGCGGGTGACATTTTTTGCCATCCAATATAATAAGTATTCATTTTTCTGTTATTAATTTGAATAACAAATCATGCCATAAAATCATTTGTTCAGAATATTCAGAAAAACATACAAAAACGTTGTAATTCATTTAAATTGAAAATTTCACTAACAAGAATAAACATAAAGATTTAACAAAAAAGTTTTTTTTTAATTCAAAAGTTGGATTCCTTCCATTTGGAATCAAACGAAAATTTCCACTTTTGGTCAAGGGCGTAGCGAGCGTATTGAGTTGGGGGGGGGGGGGGGGTGAGTATTGTCATAAATGCCGACTCAATAAGTGGAATTTGCCGACTAGTCGACTTTATAGTCGAGTTGCCCGAAAATCACGCAAATTCCGACTCGGCATGACCATAATGATAAATAAATAGATAAAAAAAAAACTTTCCGATAATATTTATAATTTAGTTAAGAACATTATTTTTCGTAAAAAATAGGTAGAAATATTTTTCTTATATTCAGATTTATTTTTACATTGATTGATAGTAAAATTATTTTTGACAATTTTAGAAGCTTCGAAAGGGCATATCTTAACGTTTCTTTATACTAAGCAACATTTATTATTACATTAATTGAAAGTAAAATTATTTTGGACATAACAAATAAACAGCATTTGAAGGGTGACAGTAAAGAACTAGATAAACAAAAAAAATCAGAATTTTTCAGTAGAGCGAAAAAACATTCTGTAATATCGAAATCACTGCTTAAAGATAAGAAAAAAAACAATTACGAGATGACGTGTTTCTGATTCAAGCCTGCACAAAAATTGAATTTGAAAAAGTTATCTAGTTTCAAGCAAATAGATGTGTCAGTTGGCAACCCCAATGTGACGCTGATCACAAATTGGAACAAACTCGGCTGTGCATTGCGATAAAAAAAAAAATAGTCAGTTTCAATAGCAATTAAAATTTATTCCTGAAATTTTGAGATTCTGAACGCGGGTGAAAATTTTTGATCTAAAAAAGTTAGTCAATTCCGAGTAAATTGTTCAAGGATTTTGATATACCAATTTGACAGGTTTGAAAAATCGGCTGTGCTGAGATATTTGTAGATCCTTTTTGGATGAACCATTTTTTTTTAATTAATTGGTTTCTTATCTAATATAATTTAGCCGCAAAATGGATTTTTTTTTTATTAACATTTTTCACGATGAAAACGCAAAAATATGAGTCTTATCAAAAAAATGGTTTAAAAAAAATGTGTTCATATTTTTGAGTTAAACAGTTTTTCTTCTAAAAATTTTGACATACATATCTTGTATAGTTTTGATGGAAAATGGAATGTTTGATTTTTAAAAAGCATTTTCGAGACGGATCAAACCAGAACCGTTGTTCAAAAATGGCTGGTTGACGAACTCGTCTTTTCTTTTTATGCCTTAAAACCGTGTGCCAAAACTAAATTTAATCTGATCAGTCTTTCGTAAATTATCATACGGCATACGGGCATACAGGCATACAGACACCTCGTAAAATCGTTTCTTCTGACTTAGTGAGTTTTAAAACGCCGATATTCAATGAAAACCGACGGATACAAATTTTATATAAAGCTAATGCCTTCTCATTAGGATAAGGATGTAATACGTTGCAATAAAAAACGTTCATGTTATTGATATGATAAAGTTAAAAATAATGTCAGTATCATAAATGACCAGGTATCAGGTACTGTCAAGAATATTTGTATTTATCCAACGAAAATTCTGCAGATTGACACTATAATAAACAACGCATACTTAAAAAAAATGAAAGTGCAACATTGTGTGCATTCAGGATATAATGCAATCAATTATAATTAATTATAATGCAATTTCTCTAAAATAGATTAATGCGTGAATACTTTTGTTATCTCTACTAGTATGCATGATTTGCTAGCTTACAATTTTCAGCTCACATTCACGATTTTAGAAATCAATGTCATAACATAAAACAATTTTCTTTTCATTAAAATAAATAGTTGTATTGTGTTATGTCCAAAAAAACAGAAAAAAAATTTTGAACTAAAGAAAACATGTTTTGAAAAATTTTAATATAAGCCAAATTTGCAATTTGCATTTAATGCGTGGTATTACCTTGTCATTTGTATATGTAAGCAAAGCCATGCATTCAACAATAAATCACGGTTGCAAAAAAAAAACTATAAAAGAAGTACACGTAATTATACATCATACTTCAGAATAATTTATTATAATAAAAGAGAATATTCTTCCTTTTCTTCTTTCCCGTGAGCCCTGGCTCATACTTGAAATTATGTTAAATTAAAATTTGAAGTATTTATGTTGAAATAATTGAAAATACGCATTAGTGAGTGTTTGGGTGATTAATTAAAACATGTCTAGGTACTTTTACCAATGATAATTCAACTGAATCAACTTAGTATTCTTCCACGACAAATGATTTTGATGATATGCTTTTCTTTTCAAATAGAAAAAACGTATTCATATAAAAGAAAAGGGTCCTGTTTTAGTATTTGTTTTGGCAACTGAATCACAGGCACATTTTTACTTAAAAATACTTAAAAGAAACATGTTCCTTATCTCAAAAATTATTATTGTCTCCCTGTTATCGAATAATTGACTTCATTTTTCATGTACCGATATGAGAATATTATATATTTATATGCACATATTTTTTTAAAAATAATTGTTAATTAATTAATTTGTAATTTAATTTAATTTTGAATTAATTAATTTTTTAATAATTTAATTTAATTTAATAGTAGATTTATTTAATATTTTTAAATAAAAATTATATTTAATTTTTAATTTAATTTAATATTTTAATTTCGACCACCTATCTCACGGTTGTGAGACGTGGCCATAAGTGTGATTTACCGCGGTTCTACTGGCAGCCGGTGTCATTTTTTAGATGGCAGTTGCTCTCAGTGGGACCCTGCGATGGTTGTTTAACCCTTTTTTCAAATTATATATATATATATAATAATCTTTGTCGATCCTGCTTCTTTAGAGGATTTTTTAAAATTAGAAAATATAACAGGAAACATTTTCTAGATATAAAAAGAACATCTGAAAAACTTTGCAAACTTTTAAAAGCAGACCATTTTTCTTCTAATATTGACAGAAAAAGATAAAATTTTTCGTTACAGATAACACAAAAGTTTTCAAAATATTCTGCCTAAATGAAGTCTGATGAAATTATCTTATCATAATCTCCCCTAGGGATATGTCATAGTATTCCGAATAAATTCCTGGGAATATGTTTGTGCAGTATTTAAATGTGTCAAAAATTAATTTAAGGGTATTCAAGATATACACTCAACCTTAAAATAGTGATTTTAATTCACTCTTAGGAGTCGTCCATATATCACGTAATATAAAATCATATTTTAGA
>CAKNYM010047801.1:17745-72639 GCA_932195095.1 Andricus curvator
TATATATACAGGGTGATCCTGAACTCATCATATTCCTTGTACGTACACATTCCTTGTACAAAACTGAACAAAAAACTACTGTGACAAAATGTTTTACGATCAATAGTTTTTAAGCTATTGACAGTTGTAAAGAACCAATGGGAGCTCGCTATTTCCGCGCGTACATAAGCATCTTGTTCGAACGCTAGAATTTGAATCGAAAGAATCACTGAACAAGGGAGAGTGATATTTTTGGAGAACATCACTTCGAAATTGTTTGTCTCTGGCGAATATTAGAATTACTGACTTGAAGTGCATCACGTTCTAGAGTTCGCGCAAGATGCTTATGTACGCGCGGAAATAGCGAGTTCCATTGGTTCTTTACAACTCTTAATAATTTAAAAACAATTGATCGTACAACCAAAAAAGTACTAAAAAAGGACCTTTTTCTTTTATATGAATATGTTTTTTTTCTTTGGAAAGGAAAGCATATTATCAAAATCATTTGTCTTTGAAGGATACTAAGTCGATTCAGTTGAATTATCATTGATAAAAGTACCTAGATATTTTTTAATTAATCACCCAAAGGCTCACTAATGCGTAATTTCAATAACAGAGATGTCATCATAAAAATTTCGAATTTTAATTCAACATAATTTCAAGTACGAGCCCGGGCTCAGGGGAAAGAAGAAAAAGAAGAATATTCTTTTTTATTGTAATAAATTATTCTGTAGTATGATGCATAATTACGTGTACTTTTTTATAGTTTTTTTTTGCAATCGTGATTTATTGTTAAATGCATGGCTTTGCTTAAATATACAATTAACGACAAGGAAATATCACGCATTAAACGTAAATTGCAAATTTGGCTTTTATTAAAAATTTTCAAAAGATGTTTTCTCTAGTTCAAAATTTGTTTCTGTTTTTTTTTTATAATAAAACGATATAACTATTTATTTTAATGAAACAAAAATGGTTTTATGCAATAGCATTAATTTCTAAAGCCGTAAATGTGAGCTGAAAATGAGATATAAGCTAGCAAATCATGTATACTAGTCGAGATAAAAAAAATTATTCACGTATTTATTTTTTTGTGATAAAAGTAATTCAAGATATAGGAGAAAAATAACCAGAGATATCTTCTGATTTAATAGATTACTTCACAAAGTAAAAAATTCTGAGCAAGAAATCTATTAGAGGGAAATTGCATTATAATTAATTATAATTAATTGCATTATCCTCGATGAACACAATGTTGCACTTTCATTATTTAGAAGTATGCGTTGTTTCTTATATTGTCAATCTGTAGAATTTTCGTTAGAAAAATACAAATATTCTTGACAGTACCTGGTCATTTATGATAATGGCATTATTTTTAACTTTATCATATCAATAACATGAAGCTTTTTTGTTGCAACGTACTACATTCTTATCCTAATGAGAAGGTATTAGTTTTATATAAAATTTTTATTCGTCGGTTTTTATCAAATATGCACGTTATAAAACCCCCTGATTCAGAAAAAACGATTTTTACGAAGGTGTCTGTATGCCTGTATGGATGTATCCTGTAGGCACGATAACTTAAGAAAGACTGATCAGATTAAATTTAGTTATGGCACACGGTTTTAAGGCATACAAAGAAAGGACGAGTTCGTTAACCAGTCATTTTGGAACAACGGTTCTGGTTTTATCCGCCTCGAAAAAGCTTGTTAAAAATCAAAAATTCCATTTTCCAGCAAAACTATACAAGATGTGCCAAAATTTTTAGAAGGAAAATTGTTTAACTTAAAAAGATGAACACATTTTTTTGAAACCATTTTTTTGATAAGACGCATATTTTTTCGTTTTAATCGTGAAAAATGTTATTAAAAATAAAAAATTCCATTTTGCGGCTAAATTATATTAGATAAGAAAACAATGAATTAAAAAAATGCTTCATCCAAAAAAGATCTACAAATATCTCAGCACAGCCAAATTTTTCAAACCTGTCAAATTGTTATATAAAAATCCTTGAACAATTTACTCTGAATTGACTAACTTTTTAAGATCAAAAATTTTCACCCGCATTCAGAATCTCAATATTTCAGGAATAAGTTTTAATTTCTATTGAAACTGACTATTTTATTTTTTTATCGCAATGCACAGCCGAGTTTGTTCCAATTTGTGATCAGCGTCACTTTGGGATTGCCAACTGACACATCTATTTGCTTGAAACTAGATAAATTTTTCAAATGTAATTTTTGTGCAGGCTTGAATCAGAAACGCGTCATCTCGTAATTGTTTTTTTTCTTATATTTAAGCAGTGATTTCAATATTACAGAATGTTTTTTCGCTCTCCTGAAAAATTCTCATTTTGTTTGTTCATCTAGTTCTTTACTGTCACCCTTCAGATGCTGTTTATTTGTTATGTCCAAAATAATTTTACTTTCAATTAATGTAATAATAAATGCTGGTTACTATAAAGAAACGTTAAGATATGCCTTTTCGAAGCTTTTACAATTGTCCAAAATAATTTTACTCTCAATCAGTGTAAAAATAAATCTGAATATAAGAAAAATATACCTACTTTTTACGAAAAATAATTTTTCTAATTAAATTATAAATATTATATAACTTCTATAAAACATTTCCTAAAACTTTTTAAATCTATGAGTATGTTGGATTCGTATAAATAATATTGAGAAATATTCCTTATGAAAGTATCAGATAGATTCCCGAAAGGATAAGAAAAATATCCCATTTTCATATGGGTTTGCCCTAACATTACCGGATTATTCTCGATTTTTTCGGGAATAGTTCCGACTCATTCATAATTTTTTCCAAGAATCAGGGAAAATTATCTATTTTTCCGGAAAAAGTATTTTCCCTAACATACTTTGGGATTATTCGATGCTGAAGAATAGGGAAAATTCCCGAAATTTTGTACAGTGTTGATAAGTTGATATAGATCGAGAAGGCCGTAGTGAATTTTTGACTCATTGCAGTTTTGATAAAGAGGTACTTTACAAATGATTTTCTGATACATTTTTAGATTCATCCTTGAGTTAGAAAAATAATAGAATTATTTCGAATAGCTAGGATATTGAGAAATTATTAAAGTTAATAATATACGTAGGTCAACCCTGAAAAATTTGTGCCTTTTTGTAAGAAATATTGATTTCGAGGACACTCAATATCCTTTTAGTGACAAAAAGGTATCAATTTTTGGATGAAGTATTAATTTAATGCAGTAATAAAGGGTAATTTTCCTTTAATTTTAGATTTTATGTCTTGAAATAAAAAATTAACGAATAGAATTATTGTCAAGAATGTTTTAAGGAATAAAATGATATATTAAAAACTAACATTGAATAAAAATTACATTACTTTTTTATAAAAACCGGAGAACAAGTAAGAAAATATAAATAACCATTTTGAAATAAAAAATTAGAATTTAAACTATTTTTTTTCTGATTTGCACTGAGATATTCTTCAAATATTTATTTTTCAGTTTGTTTCCCTCGATTTTAGAATTGAATAGAATGTAGATGACGGTACGCCGAGACTCAAAATGAATTAAATCTTTATATATATGTTTTTTAAATATTATGGAAAACAGGCTCATTGGTAATTCAACGCGTTTAGAAAGAGAAAACCCACCCGTATATTCAAGAAAGATATGATTGTTCATTTAATGTTTTTTTCGTAGGTCGAATTCAACTGCAAAAAAGTTAGGTATATATATTTTTCTTTTGGCTATACGTGATTCCTATATCTTACTGACATTTTTTAACAACCCCCGCCCAAACAAAATGACATAGCGAGTTGAAAATTTGGGAAATTAAATAAACGCATTAAGGTAAGTTTGTATGAATATTTGAAAGTACATTTTTTAAACAAACATAAACTTTAAAAAATCAAATTGTGCAACAAAATTGCACAAGAAGGCTCAAAAAGAAGTATGTTCTTTATACTCCTTTTTCAGCCTTCTTGTGAAATTTTGTTGCACAATTTGATTTTTTAAAGTTTATGTTTGTTTAAAAAATGTACTTTCAAATATTTAATGAACAGAGAAATTAAGCCATAGATAATGTGTCGATCCTTAGCGTTCGGTTCTTTTACCGCTCTCAAAAGTTCGATTCTTGGTCAACCAAAAAAAAAAAACAACATTTAGGACCACGAAAATGTTCCTTAGTGCCTTTTATTTAATTCCCCAAATTTTCAGTTCGATATCTCGTTTCGTATGGGCAAAATTTGTTCCAAAAAATGTCGGTAAAGTAGGAATCGGTATAGTACGGCATGGCCATAAGGGATGGTCCAAAAATATTACGATTACGCAACGCTTTTAGGGTTGAGGGAGGCTTCAAGAGGAACTGTTATGATCTTGTTACGATTGGGGGAGGGGGTCGTAATATGTTAAATAACATTTTTTTTAACGTAGTAATTTACTTATTTAGTGAAAAAACTTTTTTTTTTAAATCTTTTTTTGACCCGAAATGACCGGGAAAACCCCGTGAAATGACCGGGAATTTAATTAAAAACCGGGAATTCACTTCTGATCGCAATAAAATTCAAAATTTCATTATTTTAATAATTTTAGTTAACTTAGAAAAGTGATTTCTACTTTATCTACAGTCGCGGGACATGAGTGTGTTTATTAGGATACGAATTTATTTATTTATTTACGGTTTATGGATCTTAGATTCTTCAGATTTTCTCCGTTTACCCTAATTGAATTATAATTTATTATTGTTCAAGTGTACTTATTCTTGTTGACATTAGTTAGTAGTTGTTCTCGTGCATCCAAAGAATTTTTATTGCAATATGAAATTAAGAATATACTTTAAGATACTTACTTGCATCGTTTTTAATATTCCAAAGTATATAATCTTTAACAAATTGTTATATAAAATTAATTAATATGGAATATTGATAAATTTGTTTGTTCACTTGCAACACCATCATTTAATACACTTTACTTAACCTAGAAAATTTAACAATTTTATCGTAAAAACCCGAGAAATGACCTCTTACTTTTTATTATGTAAAAGGAAAGTTTATAATATGATTTAAAGAGTGTAAAGCTTCTTGAATCTGATTTTGTAAATTTTTAAATATATTTATACTTTATGAGAGAAAGAATTTGTTTTCCATTATAAGAAAAACATATTGCAATTTTCTGCTCTGTAGTGTTACCGGATGTTTAGAATGAACGTCATAAATTAAAAAAAACTTTGCGTTTTGCGACAAATATGAATATGTTACTTTGAGTAGACCGGGAAAATTGATAAACTTGACCGGGGAAAAACGGGAAATGACTGGGAATTTGAAATCGTCCGCCGAATCGCCAATCTGTTTTGGCCACCACAGAGAGGTTATTGAGATACCATTAAGAATTACGTTTTTTTTCTGTTTGTTGGTATTTCAAAAAATTCTCACTTGATCAAAAATTATTATTTTTTAAATATGATTTTATATTATGTGATATATGGACGACCCCTAAGATTGAATTAACATTACGATTTTAAGCCTGAGTTTACATATATCTTGAATATCCTTGAATTAATTTTTGACATATTTAAATATTGCTCAAACCTATACCCGGTAATTTATTCGGTACACTATGACATATCCCCAGGGGAGATTATGGAAAGATAATTTCTTCAGACTTAATTTAAGCAGAATTTTGACAACTTTCTTGTTATTTATAAGGAAAAATTTTATCTTATGTTTTCTCAATATTAGAAGAAGAATGAGCCGCTTTTAAAAGTTTGCAATGTTTTTTAGATATTATTCTCTCTATATGTATAAAATGTTTTTTTATATTTCACTCGGTTGTAAAAAAATGATAATTTAGTTATTTGTCACTATAGATTTGAAGCTCAATAATTTTTTTTTTCAAGTTTAGAAAAATATTTCTAATATTAAGTCCTCTAAAAAAGCAAGATGAACAAACATTTATATCTATATATGAAAAAATTTCTCATATCGAAACATGTAAAATGAAGTTAATTATTCGATGATAGGGAGACAATAATAATCTTTGAGAGCAGATTTTTCTTTTATTATATGAATACGTTTTTCTCTTTGAAAAGAAAAGCATATTATCAAAATCTTTATATAAAAGTGGGTGTGGTGAACCTACACTTGTAGTTATTTACTACAAGTTATCAACCTAGAAACACTACCCGAATCGGGTAGTGTCACGCCTACCCCGAAAGGGAAATGGCTTAATGGTATACATTTGACGTTCCAGGATACTAAGTTGATTCAGTTAAATTATCATTGATCAAAGTACCTAGATATTTTTTAATCAATCACCCAAAGTTGTACTAATGCGTATTTTCAATTATGAGAGAAGCCATCATACATATTTCAAATTTTAATTCAATTTAATTTCAAGTAGAAGCCCGGGCTCACAGGAAAGAAGAAGAAGAAGCATATTCTTTTTTATTATAATTTATTCCGAAGTATGATGCATAATTACGTGTACTTTTTTATAGATTTTTTTGCAACCGTGATTTATTGTTAAATGCATGTCTTTGTTTACATATAAATAAAAAGGAAAAGGAAATACCACGCATTAAACGCAAATTTGGCTTTAATTTTAATTTTTCAAAATGTGTTTTCTTCAGTTCAAATTTTTGTTTTGTTTTATGACATACAACAAATAAACTATTTATTTTAATCAAAAACATTATTTTATGCAATAGGATTGATTTATAAAGCCGTAAATATGAGCTGAAAATTATAAGCTAGCAAATCATGTATATACTAGTCGAGATAAGAAAATTATTCACGTACGTTCTTTTTGTGATAAAAGTAATTAGAGATATAGGAGAAAAATAATCAGAGATATCTTGATTTAATAGATTATTAACAAAGTAATAAATTTTGAGCAAGAAATCTGTTACAGAGGAATTACATTATAATTAATTATAATTATTTGCATTATCTTAAATGCATACAATGTTGTACTTTCATTATTAAAAAGTATGCTTTGTTTATTATCATGTGAATCTACTGAATTTTCCTTTGATAAGTATATATATTTTTGACAGCACCTGATACCTGGTCATTTATGATACTGACATTATTTTTAACTTCATCATATCCATAACATGAGGCTTTTTTGTTTCAAAGTATTAAATTTTTATCCTAATGAAATGCTATTAGTTTTATATAAAATTTACCTTCGTCGGTTTTCATCACATCTCCATATTTTGAGACTCGCTGAGTCAGAAAAAACGATTTTTACGAAGGTGTCTGTATGTCTGTATACTGTAAGCACGATAACTTTCGAAAGACTGATCAGATTGGATTGAGCTTTGGCACACGGTTTTAAGGCATAAAAATAAAAGACGAGTTCATTAAACAGCTACTTTTGACAAAAGGTTCTGGTTTTATCCATCGAAAATGCTTTCTAACAGGTCAAAAATTCAATTTTCCAGCAAAACTATACGAGATGTGAAAAAAATGTCTAGAAGGAAAATTGTTCATCTCAAAAAGATGAACAAATTTTCTCCAAATCATTTTTTTGATAAGATGCATATTTTTACGGTTTAATCTTGAAAAATGTTATTAAAAATAAAAAAATCCATTTTGCGGTCAAACTAGGCAAGATACGAAAAAACATATATAGACAAAACTTGTCCACCCAAAAAAGATCTACAAATTTCTTGTTAATTATTAACTAATCCTATCGACTTCCAAAGTTTTAATCGTAAAAAATACCATTAAAATTAAAAAAATTAAATTGTTGGAAAAACCAACACAATATACGAAAAAACTGAATAGACAAAAGTTTTTCACCCGAAAGGGATCTACAAATTTGTAGAAAATCATTTTTTTACCGGACGCGCAGATTATGTTTTAATCGTAAAAAATAACATTAAAAAAATTAGAATTTTTGGAAAAACGGCACAGGATACGAAAAAGAATGACCAGACTAAAGTTGTTCACCTAAAAAAGATTCACAAATTTCTTCTTAATTTTTGTTAAAAAGGCGCGTAGTTTTTGTTTTAATCATAAAAAATGAAATTAAAAATTTTTTAAATTACATTTTTGGAAAACCAGCACAAGATATGAAAAAATGAAAAGATAAAAGTTATTCATCCAAATCAGACCTATACAGTTTTTAAAATAATTTGTTGATAGGTAGTCCACCGAAAAAAGATCGACAAATTTGTTATGAATTAGTTTTTGATCGGTCGTGCCCTTTTTTAATTTCAGAAACAGGACAATATACGTTTTTTCAATATCAATGCACATTATGAATGGTAATAATATACATTAATTATTGAAATGATACATTTTTTAGGGTAACTGTAAATAAAGATTAATGCCAAATAACGAACAAATATTAAAGCAATCATGAAAAATAAAATTTGTACTTTATTTTGTAATATCTGAATAAGCAGTCTCGGTCCAAGGTACAGAAATTAATATAATATACACTTTATATACTAGAGTTGAACGTAATGTAGAAAAGTTCGCGTTTTCGATACATTTTAATCGAGTGCGAAGGACGAGATGCGTGATGAGAATATGTTCGTTAAAGCCAAAGGAGCTTCAACAAAAAAGAATTTACAATCACCAAATTACAGTTGTCGATGTTTTGACCCTCAATTTTAAAAGGTCCAAAAATGTGGGGGAAGTACAATGACCCAGCACGTAGTGCAAGGTACATTATTGAGCGCGAAGCGTATGATTCAACAGGCGCGCTGAAACTTGTGAGCCGCGCCCAGCGCGCGATGAAAATGTGTCCTCGCGGCAGGCTAATTTTCGTTGCTGTAATTGTGCAACGCTTTGACACCCGTTTGTATCAAAAACTGCGACATTTTGGGATTTAGTGTGAATAATTTAGCCTTTATTTTTTCTAAACTAGGTTATTGTAATTTATTTCTTAATTTTAAAAGATTAGAAGATATTATAGTGTATTAGTTTACGTAGAGTTTACGCTCGAACTTGATTAATTTTATTAATGTGAATAAATGTGAATATAAGGTGAATAAATCTTATCAACTTCTTATTATACTTTGACGACATTGGCCAGAGTCAATGACCAGAGTGATATAGGTGTACCAATTACTTTTATATCCGACTTTGAAAGATTCATACTGAATGATTTTTTTTCGCTACAGTTTTTTATAAATCACTTTCTTTTATTTTTTCTTCTTAATCATGCAATGAACCTTATTAGCAAATGTTTCGAGCGATAACCTTTAACTTGCACGCACATTACAGAGAAAAAAAATCATGTTAAAGAGTGAAAGCATGTTTTTTCATATATATTACAGATTTTTTTCTAATCTTTACATTAGAAATTCGTATACACTTTTAAAAAATTATCATAATTTGGAAATTTTGAACATTGAACAATTTCAGAATTGATCTATTGTTCAAATTTAAAACGTTTGAAGTTGAAACTCCTTACAATTGAATGATTTAGAATTGAAAAGTTTTATATTTCGAATTTCCAACTAATATTTTACCCGTTAGGCAAGTTTCAGAATACATCAATTTAATGTAGCATTTGAAATTGACAAATTTGCAGTTTTAGCGTTTATTTGGAACCATTCTAAGTCAAGAAGCTTCACATATTAGAAAATGATCACATTTTTAGCGCTAAGGCTGAATACTTAATATTTTAGGTTTAGTAATTGGAGAATTACTTTAAAGCATTCACAATTCAATAAAATGAAATGAAAAAGATGAAAACAATTGTTATTTGAATAAGCATTCAATGTGAATCATTTTGAAACTATGTAGAAGCGTTAAAAAATTACAGAATGTAGAATTGCCACAGAACCTGAACACCCCAGGAAAAGTCCTGGAATTTAAAAAAAGTGAATATAATTTTGTATTGCTATTTCTTTTTGAAGTTTTAATAATTATTTTACAAGCAGAAGTCGCGAGATGCGGGTCACCGATTTACTGGTGACTCGCCACTGTAGAGCCCGGACCCCGGATCTGGCGCTTACACATAGTCCGACACTAATTCTGTAACAAAAAAAATCATCTCACGAAAATAATCCATCACGTAAAGTTTTTAAAGAAAAACGGGGTCAAAAAGTAAAAACAAGAAATCGTTTTTCTTCTCTTTGAAAGTTGTTAAGCACTAATGATAAGGCGAAATATTTTACGGGATAGCTCAAATGAACGCTTAAAGCTTTAATCTATGGCCCAGTGTAAATGAAAATAACAGGCTACGGCACTTTAGTAAAGAAGAAAAGGAATAATATAAACTTAATTACCATTAACTTAAAAAAAAAACTTTTATCAGGAAAATAATTTTATTTAAAAAAGAAAATTGTTTTCATTTGTTATCTAATGCCTTTTAATAGAATTCGATGTTATATTGTAAAATATTTGCGAATAGTTTTCAATAAAAAGTAAAAACTCATGTTTATATTGAGGTGATTGGTTTTGCTTATCGGGTGAATATCGATATAAGGCCATATTATTTTTCTTTAAATTCAAAAACACATAAAAATTTAAATCTTTAAAAATTGAATATTTATTATTTAACAAATTTTTCAGGGATTTTAGAAATACCATGTGATGATCGAGAGAATCTCGGAACAATATTAGACTATTTTTTACACAATTGTCTAATTCTCACACTTCGTTGCCCTAGAGTTATACTACGCCATTTCCATTTTTTGAAAATTTGGAACCATTATTATTTTTAGGCTCAGTAAGTATTAAACTTTGTTTATTAATAAATTTTCCCCTAAAATTCATTGACTAAGCTGTTGCAATGAATAATAAAATAGTGATTTTAATTAAAAGTTCGAATTATATTACGCCATGTCCTTCTTTGCATTGTTATAATTGAAAAATGCCAATTACGTAGCGCAAATTTTATATGGGTAACCTAACTTTAATTTAGGAGATAACCTTTTTCAAAATATATTTAACCTTAAAAGTAACCTTCAGAATATTACTCGAAAGTCAATAATTTGTGAATAACTCATTATAAATAGTTACATTAAAAGTATTTTGGAGACATAGCGTATTATAATTCTGATGAAAAATGCATTTTTTGAATCTCATATTACTTCATGTCCAAAAACAATTTTCCACATCAGCTAAAACACCTTTATGATAATATTTAAATTTGTGTTAATATGTTCTTGATTACGCATTATTTGTTTACCAATAAACGTATTTTGACATTTAACGGCATTTTAATAGAGTATAATGTGGGTAAACTTTGAACCTCATTTTCTCAGTTTGACATTTGAGGGGCATGGTGTAACTTTAGGCCGATGACTTTCAATTCACTCAAAGTCTCGGAATATCATATAATGTATGAAGACTTTTCATTTCGAATGTCATCTTGCCTCTTATAAATTCTATTTCTCCATACATTTCCCCCCTCCGCTCTCGATTCCAAGGAATGAAATGCTTCTAAAAATTTAACATTAAAATCCTCAGTTTCCAAAGCACCAATCATTTGCATAAAATCATGACTTTGCTCTCTCTTCCAAAGATGCTTTGATTATCATATAGGTACACACTGCTGGGATATTTTTTAATTGCAAATGTTGGTCTAAATCGTCTAAGAATTTTGTCGCATCATGTTATTTTGTAAACTCGTGAAAGTTTCTGTCATTGACTGAATTACTCGATTGAGAATGTCATAATTTTTTTCGATTTTCTCGACCATCATTTAATACTACATTTACATTGGGCGACATCTGATGTGATTGGTTTTGTCTACCGAGTGGAGATCGATACAAAGCCATCTTATTTTTCTTTGAGTTCAGAAACTCACGAAAATTTAAATCGTTAAAAATTAAATATTTCCTATAAAAAAAGATCTCAGGGATTTAAGAAATACAGTGTGATACTCGAGAGAATCTCGGAAGAATATCAGACGATTTTTTTCACACTTATCAATTCAGACACTCAGTCTCCAAATATCATATAACTTTTCATTTCAAATGAAAGAACATTTGATGCCTATTGGAAATAACAAAGGATATTTCTCTTTAGAGCCGTTTATATATTTTTTATCCTCACTTTAGCGTTTATCTTTTTCCAAATGTGAATTTAAAATTGTTTCCACAAAAAATCTAAATCCAATGATGTTCCAACTTTAGCCTCGTTCTCTCATTCATTTGTTACTCCCAAAAATCCTAATTGAACATTTTACTTACTCGAGCTGACTCTCTATACATAATTATTAAACACCTGACCGATAACAAATTGAGTTCTGCTCTAAACGTGGCCGTTGCTTACTGATGGTAATGCATACCAAGCGATGCCATATTCCGTTCTTCAATGCTTTTTTGGATAGCCTCCCCTCAGGTTGGGGTTTCATTGATAAATTCGCGTGTGCGTTCCCACGAAGTCAAAGACACAAGAATTGCCAGGGTAAATCGGGTTAATCCAATCAGGTAAAAGTAATATTGGGGATCCTCTTGGTGTCCTGTTACTTCTTTCCCAATCTCATATTTTCGAGGAACGAAAATTTATTTTTGAGGGCCCTGGTTTCTTATCAAACCATTACAGAACCTGCCTTTTTATATTCCAAGACAAGTGGCGTGGGATCTCAAAATGGTATCGTTTTTGGTTCTTTCGTTCAGTTTGTTAGTCTCCATTTGCATCTTATAATTCTCTTGATATATTCGTTAGCGTTTACAATACATTTTTTTAATTTGATCGCTCGAGTGATCTTTAAATTTCCGATAAAAACCTTTATCTTTCATACTATATTTCACTTACGGTTTATTCTTTATCATTCACTTCTCTCCCTATTTACAAGATTTCGAAACTAGATTTTCTTTTCTCGTCATTTCCATGTTAAAAATATCACAATCTAATTTTTATTTCTCAGTCTTTCATTCTCTATTCGTCCTATTCCTAGATTCTTGATAAGGTCTGGAAGTTTTTACATTGACATAGAATTTTTTATATTGGCCTATAAATATAATTAGTTTTTTCACAAAACCAGGATACAGAATCTTCTTCTGTTTGGTAATATTTTCTTAGCCTTTTCCTATTCTATATCCAATGAACTCTCCACTCGTCATCAATTTCTGTCAACTCAAAAGCATTCGCGTGAACCTCTTATTTTTGTTATAAAGTCCGAAAAAGAGAGGCCAAAATTTATATACATTCTTTCTTTCAGCGTTCGATATATGAGGCACCTTTAGTAATACTAGATCACCTGGCCTTAAGATAACTTTGGGAATTTTACTTTGTTTTCCTCATAACTTTTTTTTTATTCATTCTCGATTTTGCATTTTCAAAAATTATCTTTCTCGGCACTTTTGATTCAGGTGGAAATTCTATTTTTTTGCGTATTTTATTCTCTGGGACACTACCGAAATGGAGTTCATGTGGGGAATATCCAGTACTTTAATTTGCAGTAATTTTCAACCAATTCTGTATTCGTTCAACATAATTTGCCCAATTTGTATGGCGAGTGGAACAGTATGCTCTGAAAATTTTCCCAATTCTTTCCACAGGGGTTTGACTGTGAATGTCTTATACTTGAAAAACCTACTTCCACTCCCCATTCTGTTAGTGTTTCCTTCCCTTTTTGCGGAGTGAACTGGGTTCCATGATCTGAGACAATTTTTTCTGGTTTTACAATTTTTTGTTTAAATAGTGCCCAGTTATCTTCGCTAAGCAGTTTCTGGTATTTGCTTGTTTGATTAGATATAACGTCACCAATTTGGAGAAAATATCTTCGAGTACAAATATGTACTTTGTCCCTGACCTACTGGTTGGTAAAGGTCCATAAAAATCAACTGAAAGTAATTAATTTGGTTCATTGCTAAATTTGAATGTTTTGTTTACTGGCATAGATGACACGTCTTCATAGTCTACGTTTCACAACTCTTTTTGACTCTTTCCAATACAAATTTTCTGCTATCTTTTTATTTGTTTTTTGAGTACCACTGTAGCCTATCTGTTCGTAAACGTTATTGATTATTTTATTTATTTTTTTTTTCGGTATAATTTATGCCAATTTTTTTGATCTTTTGATTTATAAAAGATAATTTTTTTTCATCGTGAAATTTTCTGTTTCGTTTTTGGATAGTTTATTGAAAAGCGCTGTTATTACACTATCTCCTTTTTGTATTTCAGCGATGTTTCTGACTATTTTCATCTCAGAATCTTTAAAGTTTATTGCATTTACCTTCACTTTAATATTTTTATATATATCCCACGAATCTTTAAGATCTTGGTTTATATTTGATACTGTAAATTTTTTGTCGTTGGTATCCTCTGTTCTACCATTCTTTGCAATCCCTTCCAACTACTGAAATCAATTATGTGAAAATTTCTTTTAATCTTTTAAAAGTCCCCAAAAATGTGGCAAATCCTCTGAAATTCACCAAAACATTACAAAATCCTGTGAAATTACGTGATAGCGATTATTTCCCCCGAAATTCATGATAAAAACTGAAATTCGAAAAATTGATCCCTATCTTGTCATTCTCATGCATTAAAATATAGTTTTATATTTCTTACATTATTTCATTGCAAAAACATAAACTTCGAACTATCTGAAATTGTTTGCATCTGGTAATAATAGATAATAATATTTTTATATTTAATATAGGCACGGAGTTCAAAATGTATATAATTGAATTTATTTAAAACCAGGTTTGTGATTTGATAATTGTTTCAGATGTAAAATACTTTTTTTAATATAATCAAAAAAATACATTTTAATTCTAATCAGATACAAATCTATCTTTAAAATACGGTATTGCCACTGCTGCGGCATTTATAAAAAGTTATATTAAAAGCCGAATTTAAAAGCCGATTTTTTTATTTTGTTCTTCGAATTGGTGAGGAAATGTATGTTTATGAGAAAAAATCTACAAAAAATGTTCAGAACTTATATAATTTTGTAAGAAAATTTATAAACTTGAACTTTTACTTCTCATTGAAAATAATTTGTAAATATTTTACAATATAACAAAGAGTTCTAATAATGCTATTCTATAACAAATTAAAACAAAACTTGTTAACCAAAATTAGTTTCCTAATAATTTCTTTTTTTATAAAGTCAATAGTAATTAAGTGCATCATTTACATATATTATTCCTTTTTTTCTTTAGCTCGTTATCTTCTTTTGGTCTGGGTCATAGATTAGGCTTCAAACTGTCATTTGAGCTGCCACGTAAAATATTTTGCCTTGTCACTAGTGATTAACAACTTTTCAACGAAGGGGAAAAAACGATTGTTTGTTTTTATTTTTCACCTTTTGACCAATTTTTCAAAAACTTGACGAGATGGATTATTTTAGTTTTCAAATTCGTAAGCTACGTGAAAAAACCCTTTTTAGTCCAGTCATCTGGTACTTTTATCCGGTAAATTTTAAAGAAGTCATTTTTCTCTCTCTTAAATACTTCATTTGGGGGTGCATAATAAGGGGTCAGGTTCTGTGAACAGAATTTTGTCCCGGAACACGGAAATTTTGTTGGTAAAAAGTGAAAAATATCACATGGCAATGGATTGGTGATTTCCTGTGCATTTTAGGGATAAAAGTGTTCTTACAAAAATTAAAGTAGGTAAAATTCTGCGTGAAACTAAAAAAAGTGTTCTACCACCAATAATCTAGGACTTAAGGCCTTTCAAAGAACCCCGATTCACCGAAGGTGAACCATTTCGACCTGAATTTACAGGTAAATGCCCAGAGTTCAGTTTTTTGTAGATAGCTCGTTTCGGGGTTGTCACAAAAGAAAGTTCCCAGAGAATGAATACAAGAGGACAAAATTCTGCGTAAGTAAAAAAAAAAAAGATATTCGTACCCCCAATGGGTCATGACAGGTCCAAATATACCTGTTTTTTGTGCTGTTTTAACCGAAAACCCGAAAGTCGTGTTTTTTGGAAATCACTCGTTTCATGGATGTCACACGAGAAAGTTCTAAGGAGATAAATGAAAGAGGACTTAATTCTGCGTAAGTTCCAAAAAGAAATGTTCCTACCCCTAATAGGTCACGAGTGTCACCTTGCAAAGTGTACCCTCAATCAGTTCGGTAACTAAATCGTACCGCGGAACAAAAGTACGACCATTTGCTTAACATATAAGTTTTAAAGTCAAGCAATAGTGATTAATTAATTATTTAATCACAAAATTAATAATAATCAACCACTTTTAATTATTAAATAAATAATTGTTTAAATAAATAAATTTCCATCACCCATCAAATGTGCATTTTTTCGAAATTTTATACTGACATTTCTATTAGGGACGCTTATTATAGATTAAAAATTAATATTTAATCATTTTTAATCAATAAATAAATCATTGTTTAAATAAATAAATTTTCATCACCCATAGATGTGCATTTCTTCGCATTTGTTACTGCAATTTCTGTTAGGGGGGTTTATTATAATTAGCAAAATACCAATTCACTAGTAGAAATACTTGTGTTACATTACTAATGCATTATAAATAATTATTTCTCGTTTTTATAAGTTTTCTTAATGCTGTTCAAAATCTTACTACGTAATTTTATGTCACGGACATTTCTTTAATGACTATATTCTGTAAAACTTTGAAGGCTGACTGTACAGACCTAGACATAGAGTTTATAATATTTTAAAGAAATAAATATGACAAGTAGAAATCATTATTAATAATGCATTAAAAATGTATCACAAGTATTTCTACTAGTGGATTGGTATTTTGCTAATTATAATAAACCCCCCTAACAAAAATTGCAGTAAAAAATGCCAAAAACTGCACATTTGATGGGTGATGGAAATGTATTTATGTAAACAATTATTTATTTATTAATTAAAAGTGGTTGATTATTATCAATTTGATAATTATATAATTAATTGATCACTATTGCTTGACTTGTGACCTATTAGGGGTAGGAACAATTTTGTTGGAACTTACGCAGAATTAAGTCCTCTTTCGTTTATCTTCTTAGAACTTTCTCGTGTGACATCCATGAAACGAGTGATTTCCAAAAAACATGATTTTCGGCGTTTCGGTTCAAAAAGAACAAAAAACGGGTATATTTGGAAGGTGTCCTATTGGGGGTACGCGGAAAAAATTTATCCGTAAAAAAGTCACGAACTAGTAGCTAGGTCTCGGATATGAGAAAAATTCATCGGATATTTATGTATTTTCGTAAATAACCTGCGAACTTTGAGAAAGATTGACAAACTCGATGTGAAAATTCTAAAACGGTTCATCACTTTTTTTTTACGTGACTAATTACAAAAATATTACGAGTGATTGGGAAAAGATTCTCAGAGCACTCACGAGCTTGCCCGACAAATCTGGGAACTCGAAACTAAGTCTACCTGTACGTGGCCCACGCAAACACGCGCGGTGCGTGTGTGCGCTCGCATGTGTGCCTCGAGCTCGTCGGATGAGTGGCTAGAAGTTTTATAATACCTATTTTGTTTGGCCTCGATGGCTGCGCGTGTTTACGCACTCCTGGTTTATGTTTAGAAACTGGTGAGTCAGCAGTGTTTGAGGTTCGAATCTTCTGAGTTGCGAATTTATAAATTAATATATAAAATTAAATCGCACAAATAAAATTTTTCCTCTTTTTATTTCAGTCTGAAATTTTCAGGAACTGTTCGTAGGAAATTCGAACTGTTCGTAAGAAACTTCGAAATTTATCCATATATTTCTCATAGAAATAAGGATTTAATGTTTCATTTTTTTATCTCGTATCCGAGACCTAGCTACAAGTTCGTGACTTCTTCACGGATATATTTTTTCCGTGTAGGAACATTTATCTTTTTTTTTAACTTACGCAGAATTTAGTCCCCTTGTATTTTTGTATCTTCTTGTATTCTCTATAGGAACTTTCTTTTGTGACAACCCCGAAACGAGCTATTTACAAAAAACTGAACTCTGGGCATTTACCTGTAAATTCAGGTCGAAATGAGTCACCTTCGGCAGGTGCTAACTATCGATCTATTGTAGTTAGGACAAGGTTTTATTTTTGAAATTACAGGTATTTACGTCTACTTGAATTCATCTGTTGACCATTTTTAGATCTGGCCATCAGGATCCGAGCTGCAGAGAAACAAAAAAAACATGTGATTTTTGGCAAAAAATTGAAAAAATCGGGGTTCTTTGAAAGGCCGTAACTCCTAGACTATTGGTGCTAGAACACCTTTTTTTTAGTTTTACGCAGAATTTTACATACTTTAATTTGGGTAGGAACACTTTTATCTCTAAAATGCACAGGAAAGCACCAATCCACTGCCATGTGATATTTTGCACCTTTTACCAAAAAAATTTCCGTGTTCCGGGACAAAATTCTGTTCACATAACCTGACCCCTTATTATGCACCCCAAAATGAAGTATTTAAGGGGAAAAAATGACTCCTTTAAAAATGACCGGATTTGAATCATTTTTCCGACCAGATGACTGGACTATATTTGAAATGACATGACTTTCCTTTTGTCACAAAATTAGTGTCGAACACATGTCTTGTGTAAGCGCTAAGTCCGGGTGTCCGGCGTCAATCTCAAACTGAGTTATCTTGGAAACTAAGGCCCATTTGATCCATTGGATCAGGAGGAAATCATCTACACGCCTATTTTTTGAGTTGTTTCTCTAGCCTCATAACAGCACAAGATTTAATAAAGTTCGGCATCTAATAAGCCTAAGTTGAAGGAAAAATGTCAATTTAATAAAAATATATTGTAAAAAGACATAAAATTTCAATGTTTTCGAAATAACTTTGGAAATATCAAAATTTTAAATAGTTTTTAAGCTAATTTTAAAGTTAGATATCTGTAGTATGTTGCTAAATTATTAATATATTTTTAGAATTTTTTCCCTAGATGCCTAGATTCTACCACAGTGTTGAATTTTGTGCATTAAAGACGCAAAATCCAAATTATGATTATACTGACCACATTTAAAGAAAATTAAAAACGATAATGTTTATGTAAATGTTACTGAAATTGACTAAAATATGATAAATAATGATTTTTTAAAAAGGTTTGTAAATATTTATACGTTTTTGAAATTTTGCGACTTTTTTGCATCAAGTTTGACCCTAGGGCAGAATCTAGGGACAAAGTACTACAAATATCTTAACAATTGAGTTAAATATCGTGGAGCCTTACCTTTAAAATGGGCTCAAGAAGTTCTAAGAATGTTAATTATTTCCAGAGTTATTTCAATTTTTCCAATTTTTTGACGTTTTTTGCAATATCTTTTTACATTCTCATCAGAGAAGGTATTAGATTTGTGTAAAATTTGACCCCCTCCGTTTTTGTCAAATGTCCACGTTTTGAGACATTCTGAACCCAAAACACAGGTTTTCCGAATGTGTCTTTCTGCATGTATGCATGTGTGTGGGTGTGTATGTATGTATGTAGATTTTTATTTTGTTAGCACGATAACTTTCGAAAGAATTGACAGATTTGATTTGGCTTTGGTATACTCTTCAAGTGTCCTAAATGAAAGTCAAGTTCGTTAGCCAGCCATTTTGGATACAAATTCAAAAAGTTCGCGCTTTTTCAAAATTTTTAAGAACACTTTTTTATAAAAATGTAAAAATTCTATGTACGGATTTTTTTGATAAAACAAAAATTACTGGAGTTATAGCATTTAGAAAATTCCAAATAACAAACGAAAATTAACATTTTAAGCCAAACAACGCATGATATGAAAAAAGTCAGGAAAAGAAAAATTTTTCTTTTTTAACATTCTACAATATTGTTATGAGACTTGTTTAAATTTTCTTGAAAAATCGAAAATGCAAATTTTTATCGCACAAAAAAATAATGAAAAATAAAAAATTCCATTTTGCGGTCAAAATATACAAGGTACGAAAAAATATAAATTAACAAAAATTGTGCACTCAAAAAAGATCTACAAATGTGTTTTAATCACTTTTTGATAGGACGCGTATTTTTTGTTTCATTTGTAAAAAACTGATTTAAGAATAAAATAAATTAAATTTTTGGACAAACGACACAAACCACGAAAAAAATTAATAGGCAAAATGTTTTCACTCAGAAAACAGCTACACATTTTTTATTAATCATTTTTTGATAAGATGCGTAATTTTTGTTTCAATCGTGAAAAATAACATTAACAATAAAAAAAATTGTGGAAAAACGACGCAAGGTACGAAAAAAGATGAATAGACAAAAGTTGTTTAATCAAAAAAGATCTACAAATTTGTTGTAAACTTTTTTTATAAAAATACATTTGAAATAAAAAAATTTACTTTTTGGAAAAACGATACACGATACAATAACATTTTATCTAACAAAATTTTTCACCTAAATAACATTTACAAATTTTCTTAGAACCACTTTACGCTAGGATGCATATTTTTGTTCAAATCGTAAAAAATAACATTGAACATAAAGAAATTAAATTAATGGAAAAACGACACAAGTTGCAACAAAATGCATAATAACAAAATTGTTTTTTTTTTGCATAGAATGCGCATTTTTTTCAATTATAAAAACAAGACAAGGAAAACACGTCTGTTTTTAATATCAATGCATGCTATTGTAATAATATACAGTTATTGAAATGATATAAAATTTTCACGGTAGCTGAGGATAAAATTAAATGCAAAATCAGGATCAAATATTAAAGTAATCATGATAAATACAATTCGTACTTTATTTTGCAATATCTAAATAAGCAATCACAGGCCCACGTACAGAAATAAATGTAATATACTTTTGATATAATAATGTTGAACATATAATGTAGAAAATTTCGCATTTCGGACAAAATCGAGTGCGAAGCACGAGGTACGTGATGAGAATGTATTCGTTAAAGCCGAAGGAGCTTTAACAAAAGAGAATTCACAATCACCAAATTACAGTTGTCGATACTTTGACCTTTAATTTTAAAAGGTCTGTGCACAAATGTGGGGGAAATACAAAGACCGAGCGCGTAGCGCGAGGTAAATACAGTATCGAGCATGAAGCGCGAGATAAATATATTATCGAGCGCGAAGCACGAGAATCAACAGTCGCGCACTCTAGGCGCGCTCAAACTTGCGAGCGATTAGAATGTGCCCGCGAAGCGGACAGATTTTTTTTTTGTAAAATTGACATTTTGCCTTTAACTTTTACTTATTATACTTCGGTACGAATAGCTGGATTTTTTCGGTACATGCGGATACTTTGTTCAAATTATAATTATAAAGTTGGATATAAAATTTTGTATTTTATTGCTGAGTCAAGAGCTAATATACATTCTTACGAATTTCAATGTTTCAATTTTATTTTTTAGGGAGAAGAAATTTGTTGTCAGGTGTTTCTGGAGATTTTAGACCCGGGGAGTTGACGGCAATTATTGGTTCATCAGGAGCTGGGAAATCCACTTTGATGGATATTTTGGCTGGTTTCACGTAAGTAAATAAGCCCTGTGTTTAAAATATTCACATAAAAGGTTCAAATTAATTCAAAAATGATTGATGACTGAAGTTAAAATACTGGGGTGTACTTCCGAAAAGCGCATACCTCCGATTAATTTGAGACTCCGTATATCCGAAATTTCCCGTACTAGCTGAGATAAGTGCAGAAAACCATGATTTTTATGGGCTTTTCATGGTTTCATGGAAATTGTTACTATCATATTCGTACTCAGCGCATCAAAAGACATAAGTATAGTGAGTTTGAAAAAAATCGGAGGTATGCGATTTACGGAAGTTTATCGAAATATTGTTCTAATACGTATGATTATATTTTAGTTTTGAATGAATACAACTTAGCCTTCACAAACTCTGTATGTGCATTTACATTTTCTATTATCATTATTATACTCTTGTTGTATGTAAATAACCTCCTAGTCTGAATTGTTGAAGGACTTTTTACAGATATCATACAGATCTATACTGTATATTTCAATAATAATTTTACATAATGTGAATTCAACGTTAAATTTAGTTTTCGCATTACAAGTTACAACGCTTCTGATAAGGCTGATAAGAATCTTGTGATGTGAAATTAACAGAAAATCATATCAATCAGAAATTACCCTTTGTACATTGAAAAATATATTATGATACTGACCGTTCAATACATTTATATAAAATATAATTATAAAAAAATTAACACAGAAAAGTCTTACTTTTGTCACAGCTTAGTTTTCTTATATCTTAAATTTAACCTATTTTTTGACTTAAAACTACATTTAAGCCTATATATTTTTGTCCTGATATAAAACCCCTCTGTTTAACACAAGCCCCTTTATCTTATAAAAGAAAACTATTTTTTTCTTTGTTGTATGTACATATTTTCTGTATTTTCTAAACGAGAATTTTTGATATACTATTATTTATATATATTATTTCAATAATCGCGCCATTGATTAAATTTAAATAAAATTAATCACAATGTTATTTTACTATGTAGAATATAAAAAGGAATCCAAATTTACTGTTCATATACTTATTTGATAATTTCTGAATTATTTTAAAAAGTCCATTTTCAAAATATATAATCGCATCCTCATTTTTTTAGTAGTTATATATTTTTTGGCTAATTTAGGCAGTGATATTTGTCTGAAGATAAGTAACTTTTGAATGAAAATTAGTAAAATTATAACTAAATGAATCAGTGACTGACTTTTTGCTTTTTAATTTGTCATTTTTTACATATTCAGATTTTAAAGTAACTCAGTAAATTTCATATAACAGAACAAGAAAAATACGGCAATTCATACGGAAAGTTTGTAGACATTGTCTTTTAAAAAATGGTAAGGAATAACTTCGAAAATAATTACAATAGTTTTCAAAGTTTTCGGGCTCATTTTTAAATTTTCGTAGTACTTTTTGTGTAAGAAGTTCTCTATATGTTGAATCTTATATATTTTTGGGACTTACGGTTCTTGGCCTTACAGTTTGGGACTTTCGTTTTGGACCTTATGGTTTGGGACACTTATTTGATTAACTATCGTGGTATTATGGGAAAAGCCAATGAAAATCCATAAAAGGTCAACTAGTTCCGGTACAGCGGCACCAATCAGAATTGGAGTACCCCGTGTCTCAACTCTCCCTTGAGGAACTCTAATGATGACAATTCGTTTTTTTTTGTCGAATTCAACTGTTTTTGATGTAAAATTAAAATCTTTTTTGATTGAACTGTCAATTATGACATTTTTTGTTGAAAATTCATCTTTTTGGTTAAAAATTCAACTACTTAGTTGAAAGTGGAATTACCGTGTGGTAAAAAATATTTTAACATATGTTAAAAATTCATTTTTGTGTGTTAAAGAATCATCATATTAGTTGAAAACTCATTTTTTGGTTGAAAATTTAACTTTTTTGTTGAAAATTCATATTTTTGAATTATAAATTCAAGTGCATTATCGAAAGCTCATCTTTTTGGCTTGGCAATTTAACAATTTTGTTGAAATTTGTTTTTATTATTGACTAAAAATTTTTTCTTTGTTGGAAATTCGTTTTCTTTGGTTGAATGTAACTATTTTTTTATTTTAAATTGAAATAATTTTTTGTTAAAATATTGACTATTACATTTTTCGTTGAGAATTCACCATTTTTTGTTGAAAATTTAAGCACTTTGTTGTCAAGTTTCCAACGAAATTGATAAACATTCATTTTTTAAACTGAATATTCATCATTTTGGTTGCAAATTCATCTAATGGTTAAAAAATTCAGTATTTTGTTCAAAATAATTTTTTCTTTTTTTTTTAAATTAGTTTTTTCGACTGAAAATTTGAACATACAATTTTTGGTTGAAAATTTAGGTACTGGGTTGGAAATTCACATATTTTGTTCAAAATTCGTCTTTTTGATTGAAAATTAATGTTTTTTTGTTTTTGAAAATGTTTCTCTTTGGTCAATAATTCCCGTTTTTTGCTTGAAAATTCGAAATGTATCTTTATTAGTTCAAAATTCAACTATTTGGTTGAAAGTTCGTCTTTTTGGGTAGAAAAGTAATCTTTTTGTTAGATATTTCATCTTTTTTGGTTAAAATGCAACCGTTTGGTTAAAAATTAATCTGTTTTTATTGAAGATTCAACTATTTTGTTGAAAACTAGACTTTTTTTATTGAATTAAACTGTTTTTTATTTAAAATTAAAAATTTTTTTGTTAAAGTATCAACTATTACATTTTTTGTTGAGATTTCATCTTTTGTGTCTGAAAATTGAACTACTTGGTTGAAAGCTGAACTATTTTGATGAAAATGCATCTGTTTGGTTGAAGATTCATCATTTCAAATGTCAATTTTCATCAGCTATCAAAGATAAGGCCGTCAAGTCGGGAACTGCTTAATAGATCCAGAGCTAGTAGTTTCGGATCGAGACAACTTTTTGATAAATGGAGGCAGGGGGAGGGTTTACGGATAAAAGCGATGAGGGGGATAAGATGGAAGACAGTAGAAGATCAAGGGAAGAAGAGAGGTATGAGCAGGGAGATGAGAAGTTGCGGAAAAATTTAAAAAAAAAGTGTCCACCGGAGAGGAATAAGGCAAAAGGGACAGTCGATCTAGAGAGCCTGGAAAATCTCATTAAAGGGTTTAGAGAGGAAACGAACTGAAGTCTGAATGACATGCAAAAGCGAGGGGAGGAGGTTTGGGAGGAAATGAGGAAAGTTAGAGAGAAGTGGGAAGAATGGGATCTGGTGTGGTGGCAAGAAAAAGATAAGGTTTGGAAGCAGTTGGAGGATATCGACAAAAATCAAAGGATGAGTGAGAAAGAGAGAAAATCTGATATGGAGAAGTTGGAAGAAAGAGTGAGAAAGCTAGAATGTAAGTCTGAGGATACAAAGAAAGGGGATGAAGGGGCAAGAGAAAGAGAGAGAATAAGAGAAGTGCATGAGAACGTTATCCTAGAAAATGTGAGAATCAAATCAAGATTGGGAGAGTTCGAAAGGAAAATGGAAATAGAAGAGAAGACAAATCGAAGTAGAAATATAGTGATTAGAGGAATGAAAGTGGACAGTGAAACAGGAAGAGAAAAAGTGGAAAAGTTGATGGGGGAAATTGGGGCGAAAGTGCACGTTGAAGAGGTAAATGGAGTGGGAAGGAAGAATGAAGGTGAATCGCGTATATATAGTGAAAGTGAGATGTGAGGAAGGAAAAGTTGATATCTTGAGAAAAAAGAAAGCTTTAAAGGGGAGGGAAGAAAGGATAGAGGAGGATATGACGTGGAATGAAAGAAGAAGAAAGTGGATTATGAAACAGAGAGCATAGAGTGAAAGAGTGAAAGGGAACACGGTATGGATTGGGAAAGACAGGATGTGGATAAATGGGAACGTGTGGATATGGGATGATCAGAAACAAAAATTGCGTGCAGTGTATAGGGAGGGTCCATGGCGACGAGGGGAAGAAGCGGAGACTAGGGATAGAACGGAGGAGGTAATGGAAACAGGAGAGGGTGAAATGAAAGAAGGAGAAGTAGGCGGAGCGGCGGGGCTTCCACAAAAGTAGGGAGGGGACGTAAAGACGAAAGAAGGGAGAAAGAAGTGAGAATAGCGTTTTGGAACGTATCAGGACTAATGAATAAAGATGAAGGATTCTGGGAAGGGTGAAGAAATGGGACGTACTGATGTTGAGTGAAACCTGGGTAGAGAGAAGGATTGGAGGAGGGTGAAGAGGAAGTTACCCAAGGGATATATGTTGCAGATGCAAGAGGCAAAGAAAGAGAAGGTAAAGGGAAGAAAGAAAGGGGGTATGGTGTCAGGAGTAAGAAATGAATTGGCAGGAGAAAGGAGAATAGAAATAGGATTTGAGGAAACAGATGGAGTAATGACGAGAATGGTGTATATAGGAAACATAAAGGTGAGGATAGTTTGCATTTACAGGAGAAGGGGAGAATAAGAAGGTTGGAGTGTGATTAGGAAATGGGTGGCGAAAAAGGATGATGAATTGGTGTTGATAGGAGGTGGTCTGAATGCTTGGACAGGGGAACAGGGAGGGGAAATATGGGACGAAGAGAGTGAGACTTTCAGGAGAAAATCGAAACTCAAACAGGTGGACCAGGAGGGTAGGACTCTGTTGGAAATCGTAGGAGAAACAGGATGGTTAATTTGTAATGGGAACTCGGAAGGGGATGAGGAAGGCGAGATTACGTTTGCAGGAAAATGGGAAACAGTGACTGACTACATTCTGGGCGAGGAAAGGATAAGGAGGCTGTTGGAAAAAATGGAAGTAGGGAACGAAATAGGGTCAGAACACTTCCCGGTCATTGCAACTTTGAAATGCGGGAATTGGAGAAGAGAGGGAAGGAAGAAGGAGGGAGCGACAAGGAAAAAAGCAAAGATGGGCAAATGGGAAGTTGATAAGCTAAGAGAATATACGGAAAGAATGAAATGTTTTGATTGAAGATGGGGGAGGCATGGATGAGATGTTGTTTAAGATGAGGGGAAGGGTAGAGAAGATAGTGGAAGAAATTAGGCCAAATGAGGAAGAAAGAAGGGGGGAAAGAGTATGGTGGGATGTGGAATGTGTGGAGAAAGGAGTGTAATAAAAGAAAAAGGGAACACGAGAAATTACTGGATGTAAAACGACAGGAGGAGAAGATGAGGTACATGGAGGAGGTAGAGAAAGCAATAAAGGAAGGAAGAGAATGGGAGGTGATCAATAGAGAAAGGAGTGGATGGCAAGGAATCAATGAAGAGATAAGTATGGATGAATGGACGGTATATTTCAAGAAATTGCTAGGAGGGGTGGATAGCAAGGTGAAGGAGGATGTTAGAAAGATTAAGGAGGGAGGAATGGAAAAAGAAGATTCAAAGAGGACTGGAAGATGGGAGTATGGGTGTTTGATTCACTGGTATAGTTAGTAATGTGTTATGGAGTGGAAATTTGGGGGTGGAAGGAGTAGAAAAAGGTAGAAACATGCAAGAGAGATTTCTGAGATGGGTTATGGGAGTGAGCTGGAACTGCCCAGGTTATATGTTGAGAGAAGAAACAGGGAGAGAGAAATTGGTGATAAGGAACTTAAGGGTGGTAAGGGTAGTGAAGTTGCACAAGTATGCCTGCAGGAAATACTAAATAGAAAGAGGAGAGGTAACACGGGATATTCAAGATGGGAGGAGGAGAGATGGCACGTTAGAAGAGAATGGAGAATGTGTGACGCGGGGAGGGAATAGCAGGTAGTAGAGGGGGAAATGAGTAAAACGCAGGAAGAGAAGAGGTAGAAAAGATTATGGAGTCCGAATATAATAAATGGTATAGATTCATCAAGATGGAGGGGGTCCCAGAATATCTAGGGAAATTGAAAAAGGAGTGCAGGTGGTCCAGGATGATACGTTTCAGAATGGGAGAAGGCATGAATGAGTGTAAATATTGGATGAGTGAATAAATGAAAATCTGTAGAGTATGTGGGTATGAATGGGAATCGTGGGAGCACGTGTTGGAGAGATGTACAGGTGAAGAGGAAGGGCAAGAGCGTGCTGGATAAAGTTAGGTGGATACTGAGCGTTTGTGGACAAGGGGAAAAGTGGGTGAAGACCTTAGAAGATAAAAGGGAAGAGAGAATGCATGGGGAAGGAGAAAACCAAAATTGAAATTCGTATAAGGAAAATTAGTTTTGCGTGTCTTTGAAAAGCTTGAAGAATAATGGTAAGAGGAAACGGAAGCCCTGGAAGGTCTCGCGCACTTGATAGATAATAGTTAATAGCTGGTAAGATAATATTTCAGAACTTGTAAATAGTAAGAAGGCGAAGCGATTATTGGTTAAGATAAGCATAAGGCATAGTGCTTGTTTGTTTTCTAGTATCATAAAAATGAAAAAAGTGCTGAAAAGTATATTAAGCGAGATATTAAGCATACCGATCATTTATTTCTGGCGATATTGCATTAAGAATTGTGCATGAGTAACTGTAATTAATTCATTTTTAATCATTTTGTAAACTTTAATACGTGTATGTTCCGATTGCTTTGTATTACTTTACTTTTCAAGCATGAACTATATTCAAATGATGAATATATATTATGAAGCCTATGGTTCTCGGTACACTTGCACTGATGAGGCGTGAAATGTAATCAGTGTCTTTGCACTCAAAGTATGCACCACATGTTAAGTGCATACACACTGACGAGAACATTTACTCGACTTTTTTTTCATAATTATATGCATTGCATGTTTAATGTTGACACTTTTTATACTAGTGCACTTCTAATCCCCGCGCATAGATATTTTATTCTGCATAATTTCATTTTATTACTTTCAAACGATTTATTAAAAAAAAAGATAGATATTTCTGTTTTTCACAAATGTAAAACAATTTTCGAGTAAATTAAGGCTGCATCTAATCGCCCCGGAAAATTGGCAGAGTTCGAAAAACGGATAACCAGTCCCTAAATTTCGGCACGAATAGCCAAACTCATGAAAAATATTTGATTTACTCATCCCGAATTTCGGGATGATGAGACAATTGAGTAAATTAAAAGTTAAATTCTTTTATTATTTTTTGTGTGTCCTTTAATCGAGTAGATTTGCGTCTCTTCACGTTCATTTCGATTACAGGACATCCTCTGTAACCGGAAATGTGATGGTGAATGGAGCGGATCGTGATATAACTGCTTTTAGAAGATCTTCTGTCTATATTATGCAGGATGATAATTTGCAACCGCTTCTTACTATCCAGGAAGCGATGGACGTTGCTGCTAATCTCAAACTCAATACTTCTTCTTCTGAAAAAAAGCGAAGTGTAAGTACAAAAGAATACTGATAAGAGTCATTCAAAAATGATTTTTTTTTTCTGGCGATAATACTGTTTTACGTAATTATTATTCTGCACATATATTTGTCATTTTCAAAAGATGTCAAGTTAAATTTTAATAAATATCTCTTTGTAATGGCATAGTCGTCGGTTTTTATTCTTTTATGGAGTAGTATACTTGGCCCCTTTTGGAAATATGATGAATGGCTTTTGAATGGCATTTAATATATACAAGCAAAAATTAAAAGATAAATGTGTGTTTTATATTTGAATGTCTTTTGTATTGTATGAATAATAATGCATTTGAGTTTAATTATTGATTGTGCATTTTTTTATATCAGGAAAACTATTTTACAAAGGCCGATGCAAATGTAAGAAATTGATTAAAAATAAATTTTCAATGGCAAAATTAGTGTAAACAGGGTTATTACTGACACCTTAAGGAAAAGTTTGTAGAAAAAGAAGAATATTAATTTTATTTTTATTATCTGGTAACGAAGATGAGATGTTTCCTTTTTCAAATAGAATCTATTTAATATCATTATTCTTTACCAAGCTCTTGTTATATGTATTTTAGAATACTTTATTCAGATTCAGTGAACGACACCATACATCCAGTGACCGACACCTGTATTTATTTAAAATTTTAAAGAATGTAGAAAGTAATTTGTATGAAATTTTAAGTAATTTAGTAACATTATACAATAAAAAATATAATTAAAGGGTTGCAGTACAGAACTAGATAACCAATATTTTTGCCGAAAATGAGCTTTTTCCATAAAAAATTCTTGAAAAATCGAATACATATTGTGTTAAAAGGATTAGTTCGAAATCACATTTGCAATATAAGTAATAAAACGATTGGTAATTCAAAGTCAGATAACTGACTCTCTGTGCTTGTCTCCCATCTTCTTTTTTTTTATGTCTTAACCTCTTTTTTAAACCTTGTTCTGACCATATTCCTCTTCCTAAAAGTTTGTAAATACAGTAAGATAATAAAATACTTGTTTTTTCAGAGAAAAAGCCCTTAAAAAACTATCTACCACTTTTTTTAGCACCAAAATACCAATCAAATTCTAACCTAAAATCTTAAATTTTCATTTTCTTCAAAGAACCACTTTTGTAAGTTTTTTTTCACTCTACTTTTTACCTTGCGAACAGAAACGAAATTTGTTAATATTATTATCGTTTCTTTATAAAGAAACATATAAGTTTCTTCTTTTTATAGACCTTTCAGCAAAAAATGGACAGTGCGATACCGTTACGCTAAATTTTTATTTTCTCGAAACAGAATAATTTTTTGAATGAAAACTTTTTCATTCTTATTCAGCCACTCCATATATCGGGAGCAAGATTTTATTATTAAAATAAAATTAAACAATAGATTTTTAGTCGCTATCTAAAGACGATTCTCAAAACCCATTTGAAACATATTTTCTCCCAATTCAGCAACTCAGTATATCAGAAGTAAATTTTTATTTTTGTTTAAACTGAAAATTACACTTTCTATCGTGATCTGCAACCGAGCCTGTTCCAATTTTGGGCTCTTGTCACTTTGAGGTTGTAAAGTTCCACATTCTATTTCTCGGAACTGGATAATTTTTTTAATCATACTTTTTGGCCTTATTTTAAAAAGGCTTTAGTTAGTTATCCTTCGATTATATAATCATTATGGGCGTTTTTGCAAGAAATACTTTTAAATATTTTAAAAGTTTCGTCATTTCACGAATTCGCCAAATTCATTCTGGAGTCTCGGTGATTGATTTTTGAGATTCGAAAATACGAAACAAATTGAATAGATACTGAACATTTAAGATTTATAAAAAACGATATTCTAGGAAGGAAGTACACAAACAGCATTGATAAGAACATGGATATCAATAATAATTGTGCGTATAATTCCCTGAAAAACTACCTCCTGTTCGGTGTCGTTCACTGATGGATGCGTATGTGGTTTCACTATGGTTTTGAAGGTACAATGAGAATATTGCAAATACATATTACATCAACTTGAGTTTCAGAATAATATTCATTTAATTATATTGCTAAACATAAGAAATGACCTCAGAAAATACTACAAGATAATAAACACCCTTTCTTTTAAGTTTCAAAGGACTTTCAAATTAACGACACCACTAACTTTCACAGTGTCAACGTGTGTCCTTTTGTAGGTGGCGATAATTAGTATTAATTAATGAATATAAATTCACTAATTTTGTACTGAACAAATATTGAAATACAACTTGCACGGATAATAGAATATTTTACTAAAGTATAAGTATCTGTTTCAAATCCCCATAATTTTAATAAAATGCATATTTATTGCATAGTGTCGTTCACTAGAAGGGTGCCGGCAATACCCCTGCTGCTATACAGAAACATCATAATACTTTTGTTGGTTCAATCAAATATTATTTTATTCAAATTCACATTATTCGTTTATATATAATTTATTTTAAAATTATTCCAAAACTAGAAGGTATTATGTGAATTTGATGGCCTATAATAAAGTGTTTCTTTTTGTATAAGAAGTTTGTTTTAACTTTTAATGAATATGGATGCACATTCTTCTTGACTTTTTGATCTCTGACGCAGTTTAAGCTTTTAATCTTTTTTTTCTGCGTATTTAGTGAAGGATGATTATGAATGTTTGAGAAAGTTTTTTTCTACGTATTTTGCTTAGGCATGTAGAGGAAGAATGGTATTTTTATTACTGCTAGATTTATTATTGCTACGATAAAACCATAATGAAAGTTTGAATTTACTGATTTTATAATAAAGAATGCAGAGATAGTTTCCCAAGTTCTTGCAAACTTCAGTTTTTCAAAATACATATTCCTTTTGTGAAATTATGTTACACAAATTAACTTTATTGAATATATGTTTTTTAAAAAACTGAATTTTGAAAGCATACTTCTTTTTTAAACTTTGTCTGCAATTTTGTTACACAATTTGCCTTTTTTAGGTTTATGTTTTTAAATTTCCTTTCAAAAGTTATAATATCTTTTAATTCAAATAATTTTCATTTTTAGATTGATCAAATTTTGGTAGCAATGGGCCTTGCAAAGTCGAAAAATACTCTTACTGGACAACTTAGTGGCGGACAGAGAAAAAGACTGGCAATTGCTTTAGAACTAATTAACAATCCACCAATTATGTTCTTTGATGAGCCGACAAGGTGAGATTCTAAAACATAACTTAAAAAGTATTCAAACTAATAGGGTTGTTGCATGGTTTACGAACATTACATATAATTAGAATATAAACTTTGGGCAAATTCTTGCTATGTCAGCTCTCTCGTAATCACTTTCCACTTTCCCTTATTTTTTGTGAAAAGATTGAATAAATCCTTTTTCTAGGTGCGTAATTTATCTTTGATACATTTATGTAACTACATCAGGAGTTGACTTTTTCAATAATAATATTAACTCAATATCAATATTATTTATTAGTTAACGGTTTTAAATTCAAGTCAAATACCAAAAAAGTCCAAACAGTTAACAGATATCATGGCGCGACACTTCTACCAAGCTGTGGCTGTATTTGCATATTCAAAAATACAGAGTATAATAAAACAGAAAAAATTGACTTCATAAAAATTCGTTTCCTCATGGTCAACATGGTTATCTATTTTTTAGAATTTAAGTTAAACATGAAAAAAAAATTTGCAATAAACCTATTTTCCGAAGCTAATTTTTATTTAAAGTTTGATCATAAATACATTAATTAGTTGATAGTTAGGAATTAGAACATTGAAACGACCTCGGACTTTGTTGTAACTTAGCAAAAAAAACTCAGGTCCCATTTTTTTTACT
Source organism: Andricus curvator (assembly GCA_932195095.1). Classification (NCBI taxonomy): domain Eukaryota; kingdom Metazoa; phylum Arthropoda; class Insecta; order Hymenoptera; family Cynipidae; genus Andricus; species Andricus curvator. The sequence continues at coordinate 50,145 of CAKNYM010047801.1, forward strand.
AATTTCTCGCTATAATTTGTTTCTTTTTTTGACGTTCCAACCCCATTTTTTACTCAAGTTCTTTTCAGTTTTATTAATTTTTAATTAGGAAATCGCTATTTCTATATTACAAAAAGAAATGTAGGTACATTTTCCAGTAAATGGAACTGTCACTATTTCCCTTTTCGGTGAATTATCCTCAACGTTATGTTGTCTATATGATGTCTGACTAAAATACTCGGTATCTACTTAAAAAGTTTATCTCGCCAACTAGCACATTCTTATAAATTTCAGTTTTTTTGGTAAAACTCTGAAAAATAATATAACATTCCCACAGCGTCTAATTTCTACTGTCGTAACTTTAAGAATATAACATTCTTATAATGCCTGACTCAAATAGTCTACATGTACTGCTTTTATGTATTAGTTACAGACTACAGACTCTACTTGGGTAGCCCAAAAAAATAAAATAATTTTTTGTTTGTTGTTTTACCCTCCTATTTTCTTTCATTTAGTGTAAAAATAATTGGGCAATTTTTTTATAAATTTTTAAAAACTGTACAACCAACTGTCCCTTCAAACACTAAAAATGTTAATATTTTCTTGTGTGTAAAAATAACAAATGAGTATCGCAAAGCAATAAGTATGATAATAAAATGATGGTAGGCATTAATAAAAATAAGTTGACCCTTCTTTTATTCGGAATCTTAGACTTAAAAGGGAAAAAACACGCTCTATAGGGGGTTGAAAAATTATAATCTGCTTTTTTCATATACCTTAGATATTTTCGGCCATGAATAATTAAAAATGACCTTGTGAAAGGTAAAATTGTGTGACAGTGATAGAAAAATATTTTAGACCTTTCAAAAACTACCCCTTTGAACGACATCTTGCTTTTTTCACAGTTCTTGACATCATTTCTCATAAGAAACGTCCTAGGATGATTTCAGAAATACTGTTGAAATATTTCATAGTTTTTCTAAATAATTTAAAAGTAATTTGAGTTCCACTTTGAGGTCTCTAAATAACATTTGATAAAAAAAGGCTAAAATGTAGTCTTTTTGCGAAAAGTGCGTAACTGTTTTCTTACGAAGTTAGAAAATGTGGGTGGGCCTTATTTAAAATCAATATCACCATATGTGAACTAAAGCGCTACCCGTAGAATGCAATAAATAATGTCTTATATAGATATGAAAAAAACTTGGGGATGTAAAATATTTTTGATTTAACGCCTGGGAAATAACAAACTGAAATTTATAAGGAAAACCCTTTTTTTCGACTTCTTCCAGACTATTTATTCAGAATTTTCCGATTTCGAAAAAAAATAAACCAAATAGAACTGTATATCCTTTATAAACGATTGATGTTTCCTTCTAAGGATAGTACTGAAGTTTGTATTATTCTGGATTAGGAGATATCACTTTTGCTTCCTCATAGAGAAAGCTTTGTAATGGTAACATTTTCCAAAATTTTTAAGTTCATTTAATTGAACCTTCATTAATTTCAAAATGTCTAATACAATATTCTAAGCAATTGAGCGGATGAGTGTGTGTGGATGTATGTGTATGTGGATTTGTGTGTGGATGTTACACTTTTGTGTGAACACGATAACTTGAAAACGCTTGCAGATAAATTGATGAAATTTGGAGGGCTTATTTTCACCACTAATATCTTGAAACTGACCAAAGGATTTCGAAAAATGAATATTGCATTTTTTTAGCACTCAATAATATTTTAAAAATCGGTTTTTTATAGTAAAACTTTTTTCATTAACATAATTCAAAGTTGATGCAAGAACAGAAAAGATGTGTTCATTCGAGACGAAACGATTGACCTATAATATTAATACATTTTACTGAAGAGCAAGGAAGCTATGGTAATGCATAATATTTGTAAACACGTTTTTTTATAGTAAAACTTTTTTCTTCAACGTAATTCAAAGTTGATGCAAGAATATAAAAGTTTCCTTGGTTCGAGACGAATCGATTAACCTACAATATTAATACATTTTATTAAAGAGTAGGGAAGTTATGGTATTTTATATATTTTTAAAATCGACTTTTATAGTAAGAATTTTCTCATTCTCATAATTTAAAGTTGATTCGAGAATAGAAAAGTTGTGTTGATTCAAGACGAATCGATTAACTTATAACATTGATACATTTTATTGAAGAGTAATGAAGCTATGGTAATGCATAACATTTGAAAACACGGTTTTTTATTGTAAAACTTTTTTCACTAACATAATTCAAAATTGATGCAAGAACGGAAAAGATTTCTAGATTCGAGGCAAATCGATTGATCTATAATATTAATACACTTTATCGAAGATTAAGGAAGTTATGATCATTTATAATATTTGAATCATCTGTTTCAAACAGAAAAACTTTTTTCATCGACATAATTCAAAGTTGACGCGAATAGAATTTTGATCATAAATTTTCAAATAGAATAACTCTGACAATTTTTGTAAAGAAATCATAAAGTAAAGCTGGGAAAGGGATAGGGTGCGACAGAACTTTTTCGTTCCCTTTTCCAGCTCGAAAAATTATCATTTCGAATACAAAATTTGATTTGTCTTTGTATTTAAAATTTTTTTTGTATTATTTTGCAATTTCATATTCTTTGTAAATTTCTATTTTTAAATTATAATAAATTTAAAATTTAAAGCTTTTTCGGGTTTCAATCGTGTGCGAAACTTTGAATATTGCCGACGTTTCGTGAACATTGCAGTTCACTTCATCAGGGCTGACCTGAAACTGAAGTTTCAGGGTATATTGTTCTTATATATGTATTCTCTACGATGTCTGTGATTGGCCAGAGCACCCCATGGTGGGGACTGGTTGAACTTGATGGCCAATCAAGTCTTTTTAAAAAAATCCGGGAGGACGGAAAGCTAAATCGGATTGGTATTATATCTTAGTCTTACGTATAGGGTAAGGAGGGGCAGCGCCGACCAGTTAACAGTCAATGATTTTTTTAAAGTTAATAAGATGTGGAATTGATCCATTTTTTTCCCATTTCGAGTCCTACATTATTGTACATCATAATTCTATAAGTAAAAATTATATGAATAAAACAATGATTTAATAATTGAATTATTTCTGACAAGCTGTATTTCGTCGGCTTTGCCCCACACCGGAGGGCAAAGCCAACCGCAGCTTTTTATGAAAATCAAAACATCTGAAGAGTGGAAAATATGATGTTCCGCGTCTGTGGTATTTTATGTATTGGAAAAATTACCTTTAAACATATTCAGCAAGAAGAATAAGTTATTTTTAATAAAAATAGTGATAGCTGTGATATAACCTCTTATTAGTTGACATTCAACTAGAGACGGAGTACGCGCAAAGGTTTCTACCGTACCAGTACAGAACACCCGCTCTACCGACGGATTGAAAATAATAATATATAATAGAGTTTCTTGCATGTAGCCCAGAAGATAAGTGGCTGTTCTACATTACCGATGACTTATCGACCAAACTTATGATACGTTTATAACCTAAGCACGTGTAAACTATTATTTTGGTCGGGCTTGCCCCACTGGTGAGGCCTCAATTATTTACGATATTAAATACACTTTGGACTTTTATTACGTTCAATTATTATAATGAAACAATGTGATATTGTTTTATCTGTCAAAATGTCAAATTTTCATACTGTAAGTATTGCCATTAACGTCGAAAACTTTACATTTCTGCCAGCGAATCTTCCATTCTTTCGTTGTCAAAACTCTTTTCTGCATAATTTTTCTTTTACAACGTCAATTTTCAAGATATCAGTAAGTAACGCTATCTCTATAATAAAACAGATTTATTTATTGCAAAGTAGAATGAAAATTGTTAAATAATAGCGATGTTATAAGCAAAGTTACCTTTGCCCCACCGGTCGGCGCTGCCCCTCCTTACCCTATATATATTTTATCTTACGTATATATCTTACGCCAAGCCCAACTTCCCTCCTCAAACTTAACAAAACAAGAAAAAACAGCAATTAAAGAACTCAATCAGAAGAAAGACATCCTAATATTACCCGCAGACAAAGGCAACACAACAGTAATCATGAATAAAGAAGACTAGAACAAAAAAATCATGGACCTTCTTACTGACGATACATATAAAAAACTTAAAAAAGACCCCACAAAAACAATAGTCAGCAAAACAAAAACCCTTCTAAAAGACTCAAAACTTGACAGCGAAACAATATTTAAATTAAAACCTACTAATCCCATGTCTCCAAAACTTTACGGACTCCCAAAAATTCACAAAAACAACAGCCCACTCAGACCGATCGTCAGCGCAATAAACTCACCAACTTACAAACTAACACGCTTTCTCGCCAAAAAACTGAATCCTTTCAAGGGAAACTCTATCACACACGTCCAAAACTCTTTTGATTTCATCAGAATGATACAACAGATTCACATTCAACCCCAAGACATCCTAGTGAGTTTCGACGTAGTATCTCTCTTTACAAAAGTACCAATCTCTGATACAATCGATATTATTAAATCCTTTGCGAACTTCCCCTCCAATCTCACACCTTTGATAACACTGTCTCACTAATACCTAATTCTCATTCAATAACCAATTCTACGAAAAACCTCGGGAGCAGCAATGGTAAAGTGACCATTCGTCCTGTATTTCGCAGGACAATCCCGCATTTGAGCAATGTGTCCTGCGAAGGTAAATGTCCTGCAAAACGCCCTGTAAAAGACGATTTTTTGCAAAACGTCCCGCAAAAGGGTCTTTTTCCTACTTGGACGTTTCTGAGTTTCTCTCTGGGTTCTCGACTAATAAAATTTGAGATTTCAACAGTGAATCTGAACCCCCCTCCCTCAATCCTGCTGCCAGCATCCTGCATTTGAGCGTTTCAAATGCAATGGGATCTCCAATCAAACCGAAATTTTTGTGCCGTTACGGTGACGACACTTTTGTCATCTGGAGACACGGACTTAGATGAACTACACAAGTTCTTCGATTTCATCAATCAAATACACCCTAATATCCAGTTCACAATGCACTGTTAAAAAAATCTGATCGAAAATTAATATACATGTGAGTAAAGTCATTTGCACATACCGTACATTAATTTTAATATACCATCATGTTGTAAAATTAATATACACGTATATTAAAGTCGGTAAAACAGAATGCGTGAAAACAACAAGTCCTTTGATACCTTCAGATCTTGTCAAATTTTAAAAACTAAAGCAATAACCTTACATTCGTCGACTAAATTCTTACTTACAATTAAAGTGCAACGTACGGGTGGAATTATTCCTAAAATTCGCTGCGAACGTTAGAATTTTAACGTGAGTACAGGTGCTTGGAGGTTAGGTTTCTTAATTATTTGTTTAATTGAACTTGTCTCTGAAAAACCAGTGTAGTTTACATTCATCTAGGAGAAAATATTTTTTTTTATCATTTATAATTGAAAATTGCTGCCAGAATTGTTTTTAATTTTTGTAAAGTGCAAATATCGGACTTTTCTGATAAATGATCAATATGCGGTATATGAAATTTAATAACGTAGTCTCTTAATGGCGATTCCGTATACCTAGGTTTTAGATTTAATATACAAATGTATATTAAATTTATATTAAAATTGCAAACATTTTTAACAGTGTGGAAATTGAACAAAACGGAAAATTACCTTTCTCGGACGTACTAGTTTACAAAAGATCTGATAAAACATTAAAGCATGAAGTTTACAGAAAACCCATCCATAAAAACAGATACCTACATGTCTCCTCCCACCACCACCCATCGCAAAAGCAATCGGCCATCAACTCGCTTGTATACAGAGCTGTCTCCATAACAGATAGAGATAACTTACAAAAGGAACTACAAAATGTTAAACAAATCCTAATACAAAACGATTACACAAACAAATTGATAAAGCAAAAGAAAATACACATTCTCATTGCGCGCTTCGCGCGCGGTTCGCTTCGCTCGCAAGTTTGAGCGCGCCTAGGGCGCGCGACTGTTGGATCTCGCGCTTCGCGCTCGATTATGTATTCACCTCGCGCTACGCGCTCGGGCGTATTTACATCGCGCTTTACGCTCGGCTCCTCTAGATCTTTGAACTTCGTGTTCGACTTGGATGAAAAGAAAAAGTTTGTTTGCAAATATTATAAAATTATCAAAACCTCTACATATTAAGTGATTGTTAAATTTGCTTTTATTTTAGACTGAAAAGGAACTTTATTTACTCAAGGTTCTATCGACCTTAAGGAACACATTCTCATCCAGACACTCGCGCTTCGCGCTCGATATTTGATTTGAAAATCATTTGAACCTTGCGTTTCACGCTCGGTTCTGTGCACCGTATGATAGAAACAAAAAAGTTTGAGCGCACTTACGGCGTGCGATTTGGTCGTCGTGCTTCTCGCTCCGAAATACACTGATCGCGCACTTTGCGCTTCGTGTTATATGTTCTTCATATACAAATTACTAAATTTGTATTTGATTTTAAATGAAAAGTAATGATATAATTTAGGCGACAAATTTTATTATTTAACATTTTATTTTAGCTTGTGCCGTTTATCAAAAAAATTAATTTTTTTTCATTTTGAATATATTCTTACAACAAAAATTGATTACAGGTTTGTAAGTTATTTTTGAATGCACAATTTTTGTTCATTTATCTGTTTTCGTACCTTGCATTGTTTTCAAAAATTTGATTTTTTTTACTGTCAATGTTATTTTCACAAATAAAACAAAAACTACGCATCCTATCAAAACATGATTCACAACAAATTTGTACCTCTTCCTTGAATGAACAAATTTTGTTTCAGTCATTTTTTTCGTAGCTGGTGTTATTCTTGTAAAAATTTGATTTTTCTATTTTCAATGCTGTTTTTTACAAATAAAACAAAAACTACGCATCATATCAAAAAGTGATTAATAAGAAATTTGTAGATCTTTTTTAGGTGCACAATTTTGGTGAGATGATCTTTTCTCGTATCTTGCATAGTTTGACAGCAAAATTGAATTTTTTATTTTTCATTATTTTTTTGTGCGATCAAAATTTGAATTTTTTATTTTTCAAAAAATTCAAAAAGTTGTTATGAAAATATTATAGGGTGTTCAAGAAGCAATGTTTTTCTCCTCTTGACTTTTTTTCATATCGTGCGTTTTTCGGCTTAAAATGTTCATTTTCGTTTGTTTTTTGGAATTTTGAAAATGCTATAACTCCAGTATTTTTTTTTATCACGAAAAGTCATTAGAATATTTTATTCGTCATTTTGCGTACTACTAATAACCGCACATAGAATTTTCAAATCTTCAAAAAAAGTGGTCTCAAAAATTTTCAAAATGTGCTCACTTTTTGAATTTTCATCCAAAATAGCTGGTTAACGAACTCGTTCTCTCTTTTTCGGCCATAAAAAAGTGTGCCAAAGCTCAATCAAATCTGATCATTTTTTCGAAAGTTATCGTGGCTACAGGATACAGACAGACTGACTGACAGACAGACAGACAGACTACAGACAGACACCTTGGTAAAAATCGTTTTTTCTAGCTCAGGGGGTCTCAAAACGTGGAGATTTGATGAAAACCGACTATGTCAAATTTTACATAAAACCAATACCTTCTCATTAGAATGAGAATGTAAAAACAAGTCAACACAACCTACTAAAGAAAGAGAGACAAAAAAGACCACCATCTTACCCTGCATTCAAGGTATCACAGAAAAAATAGGAAGAATTCACAACAAACACAACATCCAAACCATATTTAAACCACCTGCGAAAATATGACTACTTCTAAACAACCGTCAAGATAAAAAGGCACCTTTCAGAGATCCGGGAGTATATAAAATCCCCTGTTCTTGTGGCAAAGTCTATATTGGAGAAACCGGGAGGGCGGTAAGCCAACGTGTAAAGGAACATGAGAGTAAAGTCAGGCTTAAACATTTCACGCAATCAACACTAGCTGAGCATCATATCGAAACAGGACATAGATTTTATTTAATAAAACAACCGTCATCGCAAAAACGTACAATATTTTCCCAAGAAAACATAGAGAAGAAATCGAAATCTTAAAACACCCTAATAACATCAATAGGGACAATGGATATAATACCAATCCGATTTGGCTTTCCGTCCTCCCGGGGTTTTTAAAAAAGACTTGATGGGCCAATCAAGTTCGACCAGTCCCCTGTCCCCATCATGGGGCGCTCTGGCCAATCACGGGCATCGTAGAGAATAAATATATAAGAACAACATAACATTAAACTTCAGTTTCAGGTCAGCCCTGAAGAAGTGAACTGCAATGTTCACGAAATGTCGGCAAAATTCATAGTTTCGCATACGATTGAAACCCGAAAAAGCTTTAAATTGATTATAGTGAATCATCGTGAAAGCATTAAATCTATTATTTTTAAAATGATCAAAATGAAGACTTTGGTTTGTCTATTATTGAAAAAAATAACGAATGCTTCCTCTATGAGGAAGCAAATACATTTGCTAACGGGAAGCAAAGTGCTCGTGAAATGAGCACCATATAATTATAAATATAAACAAAGTGGAAACACTAGAGATCGAATTCACAGCTAGTTTAATAAGTCGCAGAATTATTTTCTGAAATCCTTGTAAAACAGTTACTCACTTTACGAAAAAAACGGTATTTTACCATTTTCTTTTATTATTCAGTGATGCCTACCGTAATTTTATTGTCATGTTTATTACTTTTACATCAGTAATTTGTAATTTTTACACAAAAAAGGAATAATTAACACTTTGTGGCATTTAAAGGCCCTGGACCACGGGTTAAACATTTTTTTTAATTATGAAAAGTTGCTCAATTATTTGTACACCAAACGAAAGAAAATAGGGTGGTGTGATAACAACATAAATAATTATTTTTTTGCCACCTTACTCTATACTCATTTTGTTTACCACTTTAATAATGATTAATTTTCCTCTATATCTCTAAAAAAGTAGAATATAATATAGTAGCAATACACAAAATTAATTTTCATACCTTTTTTAGTGGTCTGGACAGTGTGTCCTCAAAACAGTGTTTGGCACTTCTAAAATTGTTGGCTCGAGAAGGACGAACAGTAATATGTACAATTCACCAACCAAGTGCATCTTTATTCGATATGATCGACCACCTTTATGTGGTGACACGAGGAAGTTGCGTTTACACTGGGGGTACAAAAAATTTAGTTAATTTTTTAGCATCGTCGCAATTATACTGCCCAACGTATCACAACCCAGCAGATTTTGGTGAGACAATAAGATAAATTTCATGCTTAAATTTATATCACTTACTACTATTATTTACAAATATTAGGAATTCTACTTCTTTCTCAATGTTAACTTGAAAATATACAAAAAATTGTATGAATATTTGAAAAATTCGTATGGGGCCATTCACAAAATACGGGACACATTTTTCAGGAACTTCTGACCCCCCCCCCCAAACACACATGATACTTTTTCCATTGTTCTTAACATGGAGAATGGTTCGACAAACTCCCCCCCCCACCCTAAACGTATCACGTATTTTGTGAATGATCCCTACGGACATGTGCAAATTAATTGAAAGTTAAATTATAAAACAAATAGCCATTCATTTTTTACAGAATTAAAATTAAATTAAATTTGAATCCTTCTTTAATGGCGACACTTAAACTCCAGTAACAAAGATATACAAAATTGGTCATTTTTTGGTTAAAATAATGGTACATTTTCCATTTTTAAACAACTCATACACATTTAGCAAGCAATTTAAAAAAAAAGTTGTATACAGTATAATTGATTAATTATTAATTTGATCATTTATGAACTGAATAAATGGGTTATAATTGTTAATTTGTATTTTTATTTGTTATTTCCTGAGATTAAAACCTATTTATTTATTTTTAAATAATTTATCAATTTAATCATTTCCAAAATGTTGATATTTTTTCTTTTTCTCACAGTATTGGAAATATGTAATGGAGATTATGGTGAACATGTAGAAAAGTTAGTAAAGGCTATAGAAAATGGTAAAAATAATCATTGGCGGTCGCCTGCAAACGATGATTTCTCAACAATGAAAGTAATGATTGACGCAAATCTGATGACTCCCGTAAGGGCACCAAATCTACCATCTCCAAAGAAAGCAGTGCAAAGTCGAATGAAGGGGAAAAATTATGCTTTACATGCTACTGGTTTTTGGACGCAGTTGTATGTTTTACTCAAACGAAATGCAATTAAACTTTCTAGAGACAGGGTAAATATAATTAAATAAATTGTCTCATTATTTTACTATCTTAGACTATTTTTCTTACTGCTTTCTCTTTTGAAAATTGATTGAGAAAACTTGTAAAAATTTTTTTCATTCGATTTTTTGTATTAAAGAAGAGCACCCAAATTTCAAACCATGAGATTCGAAGTTTTTTTACATTGAAGAGTATTAACTTTACCATTATATGCAAATCGTTGTAAATAAATATCGTTCAAGAATAGAAGAAATGTATAAAGTAATTCATTGTAATCAAAAATTCAAGGTGCGAAACTGTAATAAGAATTGCAAATTATTATGCTTATAAAAAACTAAGTATTCGCAATCAAATTGCTTCCGTTGACTTCTCTTACAGATTATGTAAAAATCGAATTCTCTTTGGAGTAGTCTACTTTAGTAAGACCTTTTAGATGTGAAAGACTATAAATATGTATCACTGTTTATCTATTAGTTGGTAATCTTCTTTTATTAGAACGATTTGTATAACCAAATTACATCAACAATTGTACAATTTTAGCATTTTTTTTGTAAAAAACTTAATTGTTCTCAACTAATTTTATTTAAAGTATTGTGATATAGTAAGGAATACAATTTATATAGTTATGATTATAATTATATTTATAGATAATGAAAATTCTTGTTAATAACACCAGAACTTGGCGAAAAAAACCTATTCTTCAATTAAAGAATCTTAAAATGTGTATTAGTGTCAAAGTGCCAAGAAAAGGCTGAAATTTTGCTTTTTAATCTAATTTTGTTATAAAAATGTCAATTGTTCATTACTTCTAAACATTCATAGTTGAATAAGTTCCTTCAGACATTTTATAATTAATTGTTTAAAAAAATACCTTTCCACCTAAAATTTTATAACTTTCGCATTTCTTTATATAATTTGTTAATAACGCCAAAATTCAAAAAATTACAAATGTAATATCGATGTGTGTGCATATCTACTTTGAATGAAGGCCTGCAGTTTCCAAGACTACATCAATCAAGTGCAGTCCACATAAGAAATTTCATTGAGAGCAAACATTAAATAAATTCATTTTGATTATAACACTTGTTTATAAAGATAATAATTATTAACTTGTAATTAATCGTCGCATCTTACTATATAAATTTTGATAACTTATTCATTTATAGTAATTTGAGTGAAACCCGAAAATGTTTTTTTATAATAATACGCCTACAGATTTATATTTGTTTACTCATATTGTTATAATTATCAGGGATTCGAACGAAATTAAGGGGCATTTTTGTATATTTGCCAATTATTTCGATAAATAAAAAATAATTTGGCTAAAAATTAAGCTCAGTTTAAGAAAGCATCAAAAGTTCATGGGACTACGAAGACATAATGTCAAAAGTATGTGGTTATTATATTTTATAAAGAAAAGAACGAAAGGAAACGTAACGAAACTTTTGTTACGTTCCTTTTTATTTTTGTCGACATGAAACTTGAAAGAAACACAATTTTGACATTGTGCCTCTGTAGCTGCATTATTTTTTAGTAATTTTTCATACTTAGTATAGTTTTCAGATCAATTATATTGAATTTACAGAAATAATTGGTCAAATGTCAGAAAATTTTCCTTCATTTCGTTAGAATCCCTGATATAAATTAATTCTTTTCTTTTATAATAGATATAATGGTACAGAAAAAAATGTCAAAAATATCTTCACACTAAAAAAAAAGAGTATAATTGGTTCAAGTGGTTTTGGTAAATTTCTTCTTTTTTTTAATTTTACAATTATTTTATTATTATTAATTTCATAGGTCCTGACATACATGCGAATTTCTATGCACTTCTGGATCGCCATTCTCGTTGGCACTCTCTACTTTAAAATTGGCCAGGACGCGAATTATGCTTTCGACAATTACAATCTACTCTTCTTCAGTGTCATGTTTCTCATGTTCAGTTCATTTAGTGCAACTCTTGTAACATGTAAACAATACTTAATTTATTAATTTACACTCGTAGAGACGATTTTTAAACCTTTCAATTAATTTAAAAATGTATTATTTTAAGGCCATGTAACGAGCACGAGTGCGTAACGTGACCAGATTCCTACCTTACCGGCATTGTTTGCGCCATCCTCCTGTCCATATGAAATGAGATATCGAGTTGAAAATTTTATTTTGTAAATAAAAGGCACTAAGGAATGTTTATCTATTCCTAAACTTTGATAATTACAAAAAAAATGTATGTTTGCAGAAAAATTATAATTATATTTTTTTTAGAGTAGATAAACGTTCCTTAGTGCCTCTTATTCACATACCCGAATTTTTAACTCAATATCTCATTTCATGTGGACAGAAGAATGGCGAAAAAATGTGGTCATGTGGCCCCCTCGTTACATGGTCTTAAGGGCATGTGACACTTATCCGACTCCTATTTTATCGAAATTTTTTTTTGATCGTACGAATTCCACACGAAATTAGATACAGTGCAACCTCTGAATAAGCCGTCTCCGAATAAGACCGCTTCTCCAAATTTTCGTTCGAAAGTTGCCCCCACTACTTCGCGCATTATATAATCGGGGGCGAACCTCTGAATAAGACCGCGCGTGGAAATTGCGTTTTGATCTTAATTTATGCTTTGAATAATAGTATAGTAATGAAAATTTCAATTGATTGTAATCGCATTAATCTATTGTTAATACTTATTAATATTTATACCTTTTTATACACATATATTATTAAAAATGTTTATTTGTCTCAAAAAAGGTAAAACAAAGTAACATATCCGTCATCTTTAATCTAGAAAGAATTAGAAACATTTGAAAAAAATAATCGAAAGAGATTACAAGCGAACATTATGTTATTATTTATTATTATTATACCATTTCCCTTTTGGGGTAGGCGTGACTTGCTCGGTTGGAAAATAGTAGTGTGTAGATGGGTATATAGGTATATAGGTGTAAGACTGTAAGGTATAGATATTTTAGATTGATCTAGAATTCTTGTGTTATTTATTCAAATGACACGTTCGTTCCGGAATACTGCTCCGACCCAGGTTGCTGATCAATCTCTCTAGCGATCACCCCAAGTGAAGAGCCTCACAGCATTTTTATGTGTGGTTCCCCACTTGGGCCCATTAGTATCCAAGGTCTTTGTTTCAGGCGTCATTCACTCTATTGTCACTCTGTTTATAAACTATTTGTCGCCACACTTTTATGTCCTGGCATACTACTGTAGCTTCCTTCACGTCCATGCATTTTTTGATGCAAGCTCTTCTTGTGTTTCTGTGGCTTCTTATGTCTCTTCGCATTAATGTCTCATTCACAGATTCTAACCATTCTTTCGGCGGTCTACCTCTGGGCATTCTGCCATTTACTTCACCTTCATACTTGCCAACGGCCATACCACGCTGAAAAACGCAGTTCTCATCAGATCACTGATGTTAAGCAGCGTTGGACGCGGTTAGTACTTGGATGGGTGACCATTCAAGAATACTGAGTGCTGTTGGCACATCGTGGGTGTGGTCAGCCCACACTTGTAGTTATTTACTACAAGAAACTATCCACCTAGAAACACTACCCGAATCGGGTAGTGTCACGCCTACCCTGAAAGGGAAATGGCTTAATGGTATACATACACTTTTTTTGGTCAGTCAGTGACACAGACTTTTTAAATTGGGTTTTCAAATGCATTATGTTCTATGTCGCAGTTTTGTTGCCCTATATCTTCACCTCTTAATAATTCTTTAAAAGAGTCTTTTAAAGCGTCTACTATCCCGTCTGTATCATATATCATTTCACCTTTGCTGTTTCTCATGCTAACAAACTCTGTACTTTTACTTTTCTTCATCTGTTTATATAATAGTTTATGTTTTTGTGTTTACTCGAAAAATCTAATTTTTACTAATATCATACACAAGATGTAATTAAGGAACAATAATTCACATGTACTTACCAGGTATTACACGAATTCAACATTAAAAAACTGGATTAGAACTATGCAATCTATATTAGATTGCCACACTTTGCACGTGAAATTCATCGAGTGGAAGCGGTCCTATTCGGAGGTTGAGCCGAGAATTTTTCGTGGCGATTTCGGACCACGGGTGGGGGTAACTCATTTCTCGGAATTATATTCCCTACAAGCCCAAGCACGATCTTATTCGGAGGTTGCACTGTATCGAGATGAAAGTTTGGAAAAATAAAGAAAAGGGACTAAGGAACGTTTATGTACTCATGAATGTTCACAACTACAAAAAAATAATCTTTAGACATTTTTTTTATCTGTGAAAAATATTTAGTACATAAACATCCCTTGGTTCCTTTTCTTTATTATCCTGAACTTTCAACTAGATATCTCGTTTCCTGTGGAATTTTTATGATAAAAAAAATGTTGGTAAAGTAGGAATCAGATAAGTATCATATGCCCTTAAGGCCATGTTAAACTCATCCAATTCCTTCTTACCTTACCTAAATTTCTCCTGGAAAAACGTTCGTCCACACGAAATGAGATATCGAGTTGTTAAAATTTGAAAAACTAAAGGAAATAAGGAACGTTTGTATAGTCCTAAATTTTTACCAGATTTTTACAATTAAGGGAGAGTGGGATATGACGCTGGGCTTTGAATGGAATGTCCTATAAATTATAACTGAAATGTGATTTTGATGTCTGTATTTTTTAGTATGTGGCCCACATTATCAGGTAACATATGTCATTATTCAAAACTGTTTTTTAACTACGTCATTCTTTGACATTTAATTAATTCGTGGATTTTGCATTTCGGCCATCATACCCCATACCACGGGGCACGGTGGCCGTCATATTACGGCCAGAATATTTCAACAATATAAACCTTTTTGAACTAAAAGTATACAATATAATACCTATAATATGTAATTGCTTTTAATAGATATCTTGTTTGCCGAGAGGCACCAAAGGCGTAAAAATTAAAAACATGCATCGATCAATAATATTCGAAATCATCTTGATTGAATTTATTTCATATCTTCTTTTTCATCCCAAATTGACAAATATTAAATTTAAATTTAAGAAGCAAATAAAGAATAAAACAGTATAGAAAAAGGGTTTTTTTATTCGTATTTTCCGTCCAAGTTAATTTTCCAATCGCAGGAAACTCAGGAAAAAAGACTTTACATAGTTTGGCTGAAAATAAAAAAATAAATCAAACAAGATTTTGAGGGAGAAAACAAAATCAATAGGAGCTGCAATTGTTTAGAAATCATTTACTGAACTCCAAAATTTTGTTCCATGAAAAGGCAGCCTTAGTTAAAAATGTTTTCTTTAATTTGCTGTTTATTTATAGTTGAAGACAAATCCTAATAAATCATATTTCATTCGTCTTTTGTTAAAAATTTTAATATTAATATATGTATATAAAATTTCAAATTCAGTATTTATTGAAATTTAGATTTAATTGTTGATTTGAAAAAACTTTTTCTTTCTAGAAAAAACACTCATTATATAAGTCAGGACATATTAAATTGTGGTAATAAAACAGAAAAATATGCAGGATTGTATGTCTATAAAAAATTGAACAATATTAAAATTACAAGATTCACAAGTTCCTTGCGTTTTTCTACATTACCGATTAAGTAACCGACCTACTATCAAGCACTGTTACAATCACAACAAAAATTTTCGGCCTTAGTGCCCCGTATGTGATGTTGCAAGATTTAATTCATGTTAATATGTTTAGAAGGTTCATAAAGTCAATTTATGATATTAGGAGCATACGAAAATACTTGACCTATTGAACGATAACTTTTTTATACTTCAAGTCTTTGAAAATATGCTGTAAGTGCTTAATTTCTATAAAATATTTTTCCCTCCGTTCCCGTCAAAACCATATTTTTATAAATACTCTTTTGGCACGTGTTTTAAAATAGAAATCGCATTGCAGCATCATTTCTCCAACTAATAGAAGCCATTTCATGCAAAAAAATTAATAGAAAAATCAACTAACACGGGCGTTATTTGAAATTAACACCGTGCCCTGCACAGGCACCATACCCCACTCATCCCTGCTACAAAATTCAGATTCAAAAACCAATTTTTTTGTAATTCTAAAAATTTTAAATCATACAAACGTTTCTTAGTCTCTTTTATTTAATTTACCAAATTTGACACAGCATTAGGGCGTCTAACCCTCTTATCTTAACAATTTTCCAAACAAATATAACACAATAATTATTACAAAATTTTTTACACCTATTTTTTATTGATTATTATAATAATTTATCTTATTGATTAATAATGTAATTGAAATATTTTAATTCTATATTGCAGTTCCTTCGGAAGTACCAGTTTTGACGAGAGAGCACTTTAACCGATGGTATAAGCTTCGTTCTTTCTACTTAGCCAATAAATTGGCTGACTTTCCTTTGCAAATTACAGCCACATTTATTTATACTTTGATAGTGTATTACATGAGTGGCCAAATACTGGAAGTAAAGAGACTCTTTCTTTATGTTTTAATCTGCATCGCTATCAGTTTAGTTGCTCAGAACATTGGTCTCATTATCGGGATAGCGATGAATATTCAGGTAAAGTAATACAGAATTTAATTTATTATTATAAGATGTACTTCATAAGATACAATGAAATTCATCTTATGAATCTCAGAGAAATCAGCGGAAGAAATCTGATTTTGAATAGTAATTTTGTTATAAAAGTAACAATTAGCCATTCTTATTCCAATTCGTACCTTGAATTGTTTATAAAAATTAAGTCTATTATTTTATAAATTACTTATATTTCAAAAGTGTATCAAATCATGTTCAGATTTGAGAATTTTACCCTTTTAGGTAGATAATTATGTGCCTCGATAGCACTTGAGGTTGCAGTAAAGATGTAACAACGCAACGCCGTGAAAAATTGAGGCAAATTTGCCAAAAGGTTGCTGCAAAATTGGTGCAAGTTCGCGAAATTGTATAATTTGACTGCAAGGATCTGGTAAAGTTGCTGCAAGTTACTATAAGGTTAATTATAATTTGAAAATTTTGCAAAACATTGCAGTAATCTTGTATTAACACTTCAGCATCTTACATTATAATTGTAAACATCGCGTCAACATTGCATAAAAATTGCAACATCCTTGATTCAACATTGCAGCAACCTTGTATTACTTTTTATTATGTCACATCAAGTTAAACGAACGCATAGATAGTGCAACTTGGGAAGCGCTTATAAGCAATAAAGATATAGAGGGCGCATGGACTATGCTACGGGATATCATTGTTAAAACTGCGACTGAAGTATGTGGTACGGCGGTTGTAGGAAGAAAGTCTGGTAATGCATGGTGGAATGATGAAATTGAGGCAGCCCGACAAGAAAAGAAAGAAGCGTATGAGAGAACGTTGAACATCACAAGTCTTAGCGATGAGGAGAGAAATAGACTCAAAAATGATTACAGGCACAAAAATAGGAAAGTTAAACAACTAGTCAAGGAAAGTAAAGATAAAATCAGAATAGAAGAAGAGAATAAAATACAAAACGACTTTGAAGGAAGCAAGAAACTAATATTTAAAAAGATGGAGGGAAGTAAAAGTACAGAGTTTGTCAGCATGAGAAACAGCAAAGGTGAAATGCTATATGATACAGACGGGATAGTAGACGCTTTGAAAGACTCTTTTAAAGAATTATTAGGAGGTGGAGCTATAGGACAACAGAACTGCGACATAGAACATAATGCATCAGAAAACCCAATTGAAAAAGTCTGCGTCACTGAGGTCAGAAACATAATAAAGAACTTGAAAAACGGTAAGGCTGCTGGTGTGGACAGTATCAGCGCTGAAATGCTTAAATACGGTGGCGAGTACATACCTCACAGGTTGTGCGAATTGATAAATTTATGTATCGAGACGGGGCAAGTCCCAGACGAGTGGAGAATAGCGATTATCGTACCAATATACAAAAAGAAAGGAAGATAAAAGCAACTGCAATAATTACAGAGATATCAGCTTATTAAGTACCGTAAGTAAAATATACTCAAAAATACTTATCCGCAGGGTAATGAGAATAACAGAAGAAAAGATATGGGAAGTCCAAAGTGGATTTATGCCAGGAAGATCATGTACAGATCAAATATTTAACTCAAGACAGATCACAGAAAAAAGTTTAAAAATAGGAAAGAAAGTTTTTTGTGCGTTTGTTGACCTAGAAAAAACATTTCACAAGGTGGATAGAAGTAAACTTTGGGAAGTCCTCAAAGAGTACGAAGTCAATGGATGGCTCCTACAAGCAATAAAAACAGTATATGCAGGTAACAAAGCGAGTGTAAGTGTGAATGGGAAACTGAGTAACTGGTTCGATATTATGCAAGGCGTTAAACAACACAGAAAAAACTGAGGGATCAGTGATGTTGCGGCTCAAGTAAAACTTGGGATCATTTAGAACTTAGGCTCTAAAGGAACTCTTATTGAGGGTTCCTTTTTAGTTCTTTCATATCCGATAGATGGCCATCGGCGGGTGCCGACGTTTTCAACTGCGCATGTGTCGAGAAGCGCGGGCCTTTTTGAAATCAATAAATAATATGAATAGTCATACAGATAAATATTAACAAACGGTTTTTATTCTTTTTTAAAACAAATTAAATTGAATTATAGAAATACCTAGCTTCTTGAAAAAATGTATTATTAACCTAATATTGCAAGTGTATATTGTATTATTTCAAATAGTCCCGCGCTTCTTGTGCATGCGCAGTGGAAAACATTGGATTTTCAGCATAACCTTAAAAACTGTCACATTTCATCTGCGATATCTTCCTTTCAAGAATTTGTAATGTCTATGATTTTAGTTTCTACATTAAATTTTTCCCAATGCAATATTATTTAATTCGAATAATAAAGCAAAATATGCATCATTAACTTGTAAAATCTTTTAACTGAGTCAAGGCAGAATTGACAAAAAGGCTCCATTAGAACCATTTGAATCCATAATTTGGGTTCATTTAGAAACCATTTATCATTTTGGGTTCCTTTTCAGCAAGAGAGGTTCCTTTTTGTTGCAGCTCCTTTGGAACCAAAAATTGGTTCTAATAGAAACCCCAGTTTTTTCTGTGAAGGATGCGTTATGTCCTTATGGATACTTATCATATTTATGGACAAGTGTCTAAGAATAGCCCTCTTCGACGAAGAAGGTGTAGATCTCGAGACAGTGAGGGTACGTGGGTTAGCTTTCGCAGATGACAAGATTGTTATGGCAGAATCAATCGAGGACTTGCAAAGAATGTTAAATAAGCTTAATACGAGCATGAAGAACATGGGCCTCAAAATTAACGTAAATAAAACAAAAATCATATTGTTTGAAGGAAAAGCTGATGAAACAATGTGCAACATTGTCCTAAATGATGAGAGATTAGAACAAGATTCTATATTTGTACCGACTGTGCTACGGTAACGAGACATGGACCTGTTGAGAAAAGGACAAATGTAAAATTAACGCGATTGGCATGAAACTTCTGCGCACAATTTGCGGGAAAACACTGATGGACAAAGTGAGAAACGAAATAATGCTCAAAGAAGTTGGTGCAAAAGAGACAATAGTCGACACATGGGAAAGAAATCAGTTCCCTAATAGCACGGAACGTTCCTGGGACGTTCCCGGAACGTTCCGCGGGAACTTTCGGAACGTTCCAGCGGAACGTTCCAGGAACGTTCCCGGAACGTGTAAAATGTCCGCCGCTTGGGAACGTTCCAGGAACGTTCCACTGGAACGTTCCAAACATAAATTAACGTTATTGTTATTATTATCAATAAATATCTCGTAAACCGTAAGTGATAGGTCAAAATCGATGTCAGTTTATGATACAGATATCATATTATAGTGTAGTATATGCGGTACTCAAAACTCAAAAATGACATCCATTTTTACCTATCTCTTACGGTTTACGAGATAATTGTTGTTAAAAATAACAATAATGGAAAATTCCCCTCAGGTTCCATTGGAACGTTCCTGGAACGTTCCAGTGGAACGTTCCCAAGGGGCGGACATTTTACACGTTCCGGGAACGTTCCTGGAACGTTCCGAAGGTGCCCGCGGAACGTTCCAGGAACGTTCCCGGAATGTTCCGTGCTATTAGGGTTAAGATGGTTCGGACATTTTCAAAGAATGAAATATGAACGACTAACGAAACAAGTGTATAAAGGTAAAGTAAATGGCAGTATGCCCAGAGGCAGACCGCGGAAAGAATGGTTAGAATGTGTGAATGGGACCTTAATCCGAAAGACATAAGAAGCAATAGAAACAGGAGAGCTTGCATGAAAAAAATGCATGGACGTGACGGAAGCTAGAGAAGTATGCCAGGACACAAAAGCGTGGCGAAAAATAGTTAATAATAAGAATGTCAGTAGAGTGAATGACGCCTGAAACAAAAGAACTTGGATACTAATGGGCCCGAGTGAGGAACCTCACATAACAACCTTGTGAGGCTCTTGACTTGGGGTGATCGCTAGAGAGATTGATCAGCAACCTCTAAAAAAAGTCTAAAAAATCTATACCTCCTTCCCCACATTACTATTTTCCAACCGAGCGAGTCCAGCCTACCCCGAAAGGGAGATGACTTAATGGTATAATTGTTTAAACAACCGACGGCACTAGCTGTGCGCTCGAGTGAAAAAGTTAGATAAAGTTTATATATAGTGGACAAAACACTGATATTTTTCATTTGTTTTATATAGAAAAATTTATGAAACAAATGAAAAATATCATGTTCTTGTCCACTATATATACATTATATATAACTTTTTCACCTCGGAGATGAATCTCGACTTCGGAAGAGTTGCGTAGGTTAAGCCATTTCGAGCGCGGTTAGTGCTCGGATGGATGACTGTTTGTGATATGTGACTAGATTGTGTATTCATTGCATTTCATATAATGTCGAGTGGCAGGTTTGACGCCGAGGATGACAGCTATGTACACTCGATTATCCGGGTGCATCGAGGGTGAGCAATGAACAATGAAAAATGATCATTCAAACAGGCGGGTTATCGCTGGTTGTGATTGAATTCCATACACTGATTTTAAGCCCACTTTAGTAAAGTAAAATTTTCCCATGTCCTTACCCAGCGAAGTAGAGTCGTCGGGCGACAAACATACTCAAGATAAAGGACTTAAATTCTTAAATAATAGTTTAGCAGTGAGGAGAATTCGTGGATAGGCCTCTGTTTTACCGGAGTTTTCAATTAAAGGCTATAGAACAATAGGTTAAACCGCAGTGCTTCGGGATTTAAATGAACAGGCCTGTGTACAATAATAATAATAACAAGAAGAAGAATTGTTTAAACATGATGTGATTATATATTTCTAATTTTTTATCTTCTTTATTTTTCCACAGAATGGCGTCATTTTTGGACCACTGATAATTCTACCGTTCACAATATTTAGTGGCTTTTTTGTACATTTACACGATGCCCAGCCGTACTTACAATGGTTGTTTCACATCTCTTTCCTTAAATATGGTTTTGAAGGAATAATGGCTGCCATTTATGGGTAAGACACTTTTTAAAAAGAATCTGTTTTCAAAATAATTATTTGAAAAATTTGCTCATACATGTCATTTCATTGTTATTTTGCTTTTCAGATACGACAGATTAAAGATGAAGTGTTCAAAAGACTACTGCCATTTTGCTTATCCAAGTAAGCTTTTACAGGAAGTTGGAATGAAGCATGCTGAATATTGGTACAATATAGTCATGCTGGTTGTATTTTATATAATTTTAGATGCAAGTGCCTTTTTGTTATTGAGATTAAGGCTCAAACAAAGATTTTATCGTTAGGGAATGAACAAGTACTTAATTTAAAATATATAGCCAAATATTATTATTATGCTAATTTAGATATTTTTTGTCATTTTTCTGTATTTTGTAAACTTTGTATCACTGAGTTGTACGATTATTTGTATGTACATATTATTTTCATAATAAAAATTCTAAATATTGTAACTAAATATGACACTTACCGTTTCGAAAATATTACTGTTTTGAACAAAATTTGATTTTAAAGGATAATACATAATTAATAAAACAGTTCAGAACACAAGATTTTGGTATTTTATTATTACTATGAGGCCCTTCAGAATGTATATAGGGTCGATGGGGGTTAGTTTGATACGAAATTACAAAGTTATACTTTGATTAATGATATTTCAAATATTGGAGAAGATTGTAGTTTCAAAATCTTTTAAAATTATCATTGGACTCTCTACATTTGTGTGTGTGTGTGTGTGTGTGAGAGAGAGAGAGAGAGAGAGAGAGAGAGAGAGAGAGAGAGAGAGAGAGAGAGAGAGAGAGAGAGAGAG
>CAKNYM010047801.1:77788-90760 GCA_932195095.1 Andricus curvator
CAACGTTTTTCTCCTCTTGACTTTTTTTCATATCGTGCGTTTTTCGGCTTAAAATGTACATTTTCGTTTGTTTTTTGGAATTTTGAAAATGCTATAACTCCAGTAATTTTTGTTTTATCACGAAAAGTCATTAGAATATTTTGTTCGTCATTTTGCGTACTACTAATAGCCATACATAGAATTTTTAAATCTTCAAAAAAAGTGGTCTCAAAAATTTTCAAAATGTGCTCACTTTTTGAATTTTCATCCAAAATAGCTGGTTAACGAACTCGTTCTCTATTTTTCGGCCATAAAAAAGTGTGCCAAAGCTCAATCAAATCTGATCATTTTTTCGAAAGTTATCGTGGCTACAGACAGACAGACAGACAGACAGACAGACAGACAGACAGACTGACAGACAGACAGACAGACAGACAGACAGACAGACAGACTACAGACAGACAGACACCTTGGTAAAAACCGTTTTTTCTGGCTCAGGGGGTCTCAAAACGTGGAGATTTGATGAAAACCGACTATGTCAAATTTTACATAAAACCAATACCTTCTCATTAGAATGAGAATGTAAAAAAATTTTTGTGTGAAAAATATATATGATAAAGAATTTAGACCAATTAAAATGTATAAGGTAGGACCGATTCACATAACCTTACTGATGAGTCCAGTGAGTCTGTCCGGGACGAAACATAAAAAATCTAACTTTAATTTACTTAAAAATAGATAAAAAACATTTTTAAATAATTGTAGAACACAAAACAAGTAAACATTATCGACCCTAATGCCAATAAAAAATCTTCTTCACACTTATAATAATTGGGTCAATTAAAAACGATATCTTTCAAAAAAACTGCAAAGATGTCATCTAATTATAAAAAATTTCGTTCTTTCCCTATGTTTATTGAAATACACTGATGTAAATACAAGTGAAACATAAAGTACATCTCTCCTTCCACCACGCATTAAACTTTCAACCATACTACCCCTTTATTAAATTACATACATTCCATGTGTTGGACTATTTTTTTCTCAAACCTATTTGTTATGCAGTATAATAAAATGCGCAAGGAGCCTGCATGCCAACTTTTTCCCCCAGGTGTGAAGTTCCGAAAAAGCGTGTATCGGTGTATTTTTATCCACTGATTACGAAGGTGGCCATGAAAATAGCCGAAAATATCATTTTTAAGATCAAATCTTGAAAAACCCATGTTTTTAGAAAGAAAAATATAATGTATATAATTTTTTGTATGTTAACTGATATATTTTGATGCGCTGATTACTTCCCCAAAAAGTTTATCCCTGCCTTGTCTTTTGTATGTATATCCATTTATATCCCTTCTCGGGAAGAGAGTGATTTCGGTGACACCTCCCCAAGTCACATCAAAAAAACATTAGATCTATCGACTTCATTTTTTGCACAGAGATGTGTTTTGCGTGTCTAATGCGAAAAAAAATACCGAGAACCCTGAGGAAAATGCTCTTCATAGCGTTGCTATGAATATACATAATAATTTAGGCCTTCTGACTCAAAATGACTCTTTAGCACGCCTAGCGCAACTATTAGGACTAATGAATGCATTTTATGCATGGAGATGTTTTTGAAGTGTCCAATGCGAGGAAAAATTCTGAGAACCCTGAGATAAATGCTAATCATAGCGTTGCTATGCAAAAACAAGATAAATGTAGACCTTCTGACCCAAAAATGATCAAAATTGACTCAAATTTTGCTAAAAAAAAGCATACCGGAACGGACATTTTATGAAAAAGCACAACAATTCCTCTAGAAACTCGTAGTAGGGTCAACATTAAGAAAATTATTCATAAATTTGACTCAAAATCAACATACGGTATTGTAAATTTTCCAGAAAAAAAACGTACCGTACCCGTTCCTACGAATCACGAACTGATTTTTATATAATTTCTCGGGGGGAACGTGGGTTAGCCGACACCCACCGCCAGTCACAAACCTCCCCCTTTCCAGGCCACGCCTCTAAAACATTTAAATCACTCGTGGGGGCGGGAGGGCATCCATGTGATTGATCATAGAAATAATTTTGGTGATACCTCTACCTCTTTCTAACGTTTCGTGAGGGGCGGGAAGACACCCCTTTGACTAGTCACAGAAATAATGATCGTCACTCCCCTGCCTCTTTCCAACGTCTCGTGGTGGGCGTGAAGGCACGCCTGACGTCTCGTGGGAAGGAGTGTTTGCCACCCCCCTTCCCCTTTCCACCGCTCCGGGGGGGGGGGGGGAAGGCACCCCGGTCGACAATCACAGAAATAATATTCGTCACACCCCTAACCTTTTTCAACTATTTGGGTCGTCACACATTTACTTCCTCTCCAATTTTTAGTAGGGGGCAGAAAGGTACCCCTGTGACTGGTCACAAAAATAATCTTCGTCACACCCTTACTCCTTTCAAACGTCTCGTAGGGGGCGGAAAGACATTCGTGTGGATGGTCACAGACATAATGTTCGTCACTCCCCTACCTTCTTTCACAGTAAAAACTCTGTGATAAATTTCGTTGCACCTAATTTCAAGATGGGTTTCCATCTCGCTCGGAGCTGGGGTACGAAGCTATCGCCTATTGTTTTTTCTTCAAAACTGTAAAAACAATTGACAGCAGGTATCGTTTCGTTCCCAAAGTCCGAAGAAAATGATACCTTGTATTGGTATCATTTAAGGAAAGTAAAAGTACAGAGTTTGCCAGCATGAGAAACAGCAAAGGTGAAATGCTATATGATATAGACGGGATAGTAGGCGCTTTAAAAGACTCTTTTAAAGAACTATTAGAAGGTGAAGATATAGGACAACAAAACTGCGACATAGAACATAATGCATTAGAAAACCCAATTGAAAAAGTCTGTGTCACTGAGGTCAGAGACATAATAAAGAACTTGAAAAACGGTAAGGCTGCTGGTGCAGACAGTATTAGC
This sequence comes from Andricus curvator, assembly GCA_932195095.1. Lineage (NCBI taxonomy): Eukaryota > Metazoa > Arthropoda > Insecta > Hymenoptera > Cynipidae > Andricus > Andricus curvator. The sequence continues at coordinate 80,721 of CAKNYM010047801.1, forward strand.
GCTGAAATGCTTAAATACGGTGGCGAGTACATGCCTCACAGGTTGTGCGAATTGATAAATTTGTGTATCGAGACAGGAAAAGTCCCAGACGATTGGAGAAAAGCGATTATCGTACCAATATACAAAAGAAAGGGAGACAAAAGCAACTGCAGCAATTACAGAGGTATCAGCCTACTAAGTACCGTAAGTAAAATATACTCAAAAATACTTATTCGTAGGGTAATGGAAATTACAGAAGAAAAGATATGGGAAGTCCAAAGTGGATTTATGCCAGGAAGATCATGTGGAGATCAGATATTTAGCCTAAGACAGATCACAGAAAAAAGCTTGAGAGTAGGAAAGAAAGTTTTCTGTGCATTTATTGACCTAGAAAAAGCATTTGACACGGTAAATAGAAGTAAACTTTGGGAAGTTCTTAAAGAGTACGGAGTAAATGGAGGGCTCCTGCAAGCAATAAAAACAATATATACAGGTAGTAAAGCGAGCGTAAGGGTAAACGGGAAACTGAGTGACTGGTTCGATATTACGCAAGGCGTGAAACAAGGATGCGTTATGTCCTCGTGGCTATTTATCATATTCATGGATAAGTGTCTAAGAACTGCACTCTTCGACGAAGAAGGTGTAGATCTCCAAACAGTTAAGGTACGTGGGTTAGCTTTCGCAGATGACAAGATTGTTATTGCAGAATCAGTCGAGGACTTGCAAAGAATGTTGAATAAACTTCATACAAGCATGAAGGACATGGGACTCAAAATTAACGTAAATAAAACAAAAATCATGGTGTTTGAGGGAAAGAGTGAGAAAACAATGTGCAACATTGTCCTAAATGATGAGAGATTAGAACAAGTTGACAAGTACGTATACCTAGGTAGTCTATTCAGTAGCGACGGAAAAATAGATGGGGAGTTAGATAGGCGCATAAATAAGGGTAAGCAGGTTATCGGTAGAGCAGGGTCCATCCTAACAAATAAAAACATATCAAAAAAAGCTAAAATGGCCATACATAATTCTATATTCGTACCGACTGTACTATACGGTAGCGAAACATGGACATGTCAAGAAAAGGACAGGAGTAAAATTAACGCGATCGGCATGAGACCACTGCGCATAATATGCGGGAAAACACTGATGGATAAAGTCCGAAACGAGACAATCCTCAAAGAATGTGGTGCAAAAGAGACAATAGTTGACACATGGGAAAGAAATCAGTTAAGATGGTTCGGTCATCTTGAAAGAATGAAAGATGAGCGACTGACCAAACAAGTGTACAAAGGTAAAGTAAATGGCAGAATGCCTAGAGGTAGACCGCCGAAAGAATGGTTAGAATCGGTAAATGAGACATTAATCCGAATAGACGTAAGAAGCCATAGAAACACAAGAGCTTGCATGAAAAAATGCATGGACGTGAAGGAAGCTAGAGTAGTATGCCAGGAGAGAAAAGTGTGGCGACAAATAGTTTGTAAACAGAGTGACAATAGAATGAATGAAGCCTGAAACAAAGACCTTGGATTTTAATGGGCCCAAGTGGGGAACCATACATAACAATTTTGTGAGGCTCTTCACTTGGGGTGATCGCTAGAGAGATTGATCAGCAACCTGGGTCGGAGCAGTGTTGCGGAATAAACGTGTCATTTGAATAAATGACACGAGAATTCCAGATCAATCTAAAACATATATACCTAACACCTATATACCTATCTAACTTGTACCTATATACTCTATACCAATACACCCATATACCCAATACTAGTTTCCAACCGAGCAAGTCACGCCTACCCCGAAAGGGAAATGGCTTAATGGTATAATAATAATAATAATAACACTACCAAGGCTAATCTTTGTTGCAGGGAAATAGTACCCTGAAATTAGCGTTAGATTCACACTTTGTTTTTTCTGTGTTCAAAGTCTCGTGGCGGGCGTGAAGGTACCCCTGGGAATGGTCAAAGAAATCATTTCCGTCACACCATTAAATCTTTCTAATATCTCTATGATTTGTCTTCTGTGATTAATCACAGAAGTACTTCCAGTTACACCCCTAACCTTTCCTAATGTATTTTAGGCTGTGACGTCAACTAGCACGATGACAGATACTGAGGGTCAAAAATATTTGGTAGTTTTTCTGTTGTAGTTTTATTGAAAAAAAGTTAAAAGATCGTTTTTCTTTTAAAAAACGTGATTTGTTATAAGTTTTCACCTTGAAAATGATATTTGCAGGTATTTACATGGCCATATTTTTACTCAGTGCATCAAAATACATTAACTAACGCTTTTTACGCAGGCGCCGCACCGGCAGTCTAGAATTTACCAATTATTTATAACTTTATAAGTTGTTAATATACTGAAGAATTTTTTAAAATAAATTGTTCATAACAAATAACTTGTACATTTAATTAATTACTTATCTTCCTTACGTATTATACGTGCCATTAATTCTAATCAATGGAGAGTTTATTTAAGCAATTTGATTGTAAATAAAAAATCATATTCTTAAAATTCCTAATTTTTTCACTATATTTGCTTATATATTGTTTTACTCCAAATTAAATAAAAAAATTGAAAAGTTTAATGACTTGTTTTGACCACTGAACGGCATGGCAGCGGTGATTACTAACCTATCCTAAAAACCGGCAAAGGAAAGAAAAATACGATAATGATCTAAAAATAATATGAACCTATAAACAATAAGAATCTTTTGATATTCCGTGCGTCAAGTTTCCTGACCAACCCAATCAGCATGCGACGCATTAGCCGCCCGTGCATAGTAAACGAATGAACACTTTATTCTAAATTTAGTTAATTTTGTTTACTGACGTAGCACTAAAGTATTCACAAGGATTCAAACTACAGATTTGACCAAAAATGTTATGAGTTCACTGCAAAATATTTCCTATTTTCATTGATTTTGTCCCACTATTATTATAAATACAAAACGTCAAAAAATAACTGTTTATGCTAAAAGTTAAGAAACTACTCTAAATAATGCAGTTTTTTACCGGTAATCCCCGAATACTTAAATATATTCAATTAGGTGTTCACCTTTCTTTTAGAATGCGTGAAATTCTTTAAATATACCTGTGCCACATTAGCCTCTGTGTCACATTATACCCTCCGCTCCTCTGACAGAAAATAAAAATAGAGTCGGTTAGATTTAAAATGGAACGGAATCGAAATAAATAGCAATCTCACACATAATTATTTAATGCCTTATACTAAAAATTTTTTTTAATTCACATTATTTATACAATACTATTAAGCTGTTTAAATTAAAGGCAAAGGGCATACGGAGAAAAATGTATGTTTAAACGTAACATCTAGATGTTCAGGGTTAACATATTTTATGTTTAACTATAGGACGGCAATCTATGATGTTCAAAGTTAGTATCTGTAGATATTAAAAAGTGTGCTGTTACTCTGTAACATCCAAAATGTTCAACTGAAATATCCAAAAAAATTAAATGATGATTATGTCAAATAACGGCCGTAAATAATTAAGGAGTTTACTTACTTTTGATCGTTTAAGAAATTAAATGATAACTTATTTGTAAATTTAAAATTAAACTTGAATTTTCATACATAAACGAAAAACAGATAAAGGGTATTAAATATCGATCAGATGATACATTCAGTCAAGTTGAGGTTATGTTCAATATTTGTAATTCAAAATCTTCAAACTAAAAACGGGGCAAGTAAGCTGAAAACGAATGATCTGTAATCAGCATGTAAAATTCTATCCATTTTCGATTACTGAAACTAAAATTTTATTTTATATTCACAAACATTTTGTCAAATGTGTTTAAGTTAATATAACCTAAAATTTACGAATATTGGTACGTTGTGTAGACAGACAAAAGTCGTTATCAGATTTTAATTAAGGATAGCTAATTTTTATCCTTTGGAAATGTTCAAAAATTGTAATATTCCATAATTGTAATATCGAAAACATAGCTGTGAAATATAGTCGTGAAATTCCAATTTTACATAAAAATATTTTTATGCCTAACATCTCGAGAAGATAGTAGATGCTCGACATGAATATCTGCATGTTAGGCGGTACAATCTTACCCTTTGAACATCTACATTTAAACATCCATTTTTCAGCGTGTAAGATTATAGAATTTATATTTCGTTTTTAAATTAATTACAGCATATTTTCACCTTGTGCTATTTCATACACTGATAAGTAAAATATTCGTGCTAAAATATATTGTTTTGTTGATTCAATAAAACGTTTTGTGCAAATAAAAATTGGATTGAACAAAGAAACAAATCTTGCTACAAAAATACAAATAGTTTGATGAAGATAACCTCTGCATAATGAGTTAATAATAAGACAGGTTTCTAAGAAGTCGATAATACGCACATATTTAACATAAGATTGAAAACAGGTTTGACTTCACAAGAAGTTTAATTTATTCTTGTGTACACTACAAGAAAGACAAGTTTTCAATGATAACTTCCTAATTGCGATCCATTTTTCATATAGTATATGTTACCAAATATCTTAAGTAATGAAGATGTTGTATTCGATATTACTTTCTTTATTTTATAAGTATCATATTATAGAAAAAAATTTCCTGTATGGACGTTCAAAGGCAAATAGAGATCATTTTCTTCCTTAATTTTCCTTCAAATGTGTTGCCAGTGATACGACGTGATGCCAATAAAAGTCTACAGTGATCATTTGTTTATATAAGCCTATTCTTAAATAGTTGCGATTATAAAATGGAATCACCAAAAAATTAGAGGTAAAAAAAAACTGGAAGATTTGAGGAAACTTTTCTTAATTTTGCAGGATTTAAACAAAATTTCAGGAAAACTTAAAATTATTTCTGAAAATGTAAAAAAATCTGGAAGATTTTAAGGCGTGTTTGTATTTTAAGAGATTAAGCAAATTTTTAGGAAAAATTCGAACCATTGCAACAAATATTTAAAAGTTTTGAAAAAATTCGAAAAATTATTTAAAACTTAAAAAGATTTCGAAAATTTTAAAACAAAATGTAGATTTTTGGAGATTTTGAAATCATATTTTGAAAGTTTTAAAGAATTTTGAAAAGTATCAATAAAGTAAAACTGGGAAAAAATTGTATTGTTTTTTACCTGGAAAAATTAATTTTTGAGGATTTCAAAAAATGTCAGAAGATTTATAAAAATGTGAAAAAAATCAGCAAGATTTTCAGATAATTTTTATTTTATTTTAAAAGATTTTTCTAACTATTAGGAATAATTTGAGTTAGTTCAAAACTTCAAAAGTTGTTCGAAGATTCATCTCTTATGATAGAAATTGCATTTTCTTTGGTCGAAATTGCAACTGTCCGGTTGGAAATTATCTTTTTTGGTTGGCGATTCAACTATTTTGTTGAAAATTCATCTTTTATGGATGAATTACACTCACTTTTTATTTAAAACAAAAATATTTTTAGGTTAAATATCAAATATGAATTTCTTGAAAATTAGACTAGTGGATTAAAAGTTGAACCACTTTGTTGAAAATCAACTTCTTTAGATAAAGATTCATCATTTTAGTTGTAAAATTCATCTCTTTGTTTGAAATTCAACTATTTGGTTTCAAATGAACTTTTTTGTTAAACCTTCATCTTTTTGGGTTAAAAAATTTAACTTTTTTGTTGAAAATTCGTCCGCTATCACAGTTTTTGACGAGAATTCATATTTTTGTTTCCAATTCAACTATTGGTCAAAAGTTAAACTTCTTTGTTAAAAATTCACTTTTTGGGTGCAGATTTATAATTAGTCTGTTTTGGTTGAAAATCCTACGACTTCGTTAAATGTCCAATAACTTGCTTCAAAATTCATTTCTTTCGTTGAAAATGTAACCGTTACGTTGAAAAATCGTCTTTTTGGTAGAAAATTAATCTTCTTGGCTCGAAATTTATCTTTTAGGTTGAAAATTAATCTCTTTTGGTTGAGGATTCAATTATTTTGCTGAAAATTCATCTTTTTTGGTTGAAGATTAAACTACTTGGTTAAAAGTTGAAATACTTTGTTAAAAATTAATTTTTTCTAGTTGAAGTTTCATCTATTTCCTTAAAAATTCATCTCTTTGGTGGAAAATATCTCTTTGGATAAGTTCAACTGTTTTTGATTGAAAATTAAAATCTTTTTTGGTTGAAACATCAATTATGCAATTCATTTTATATTGGGAATTAATCATTTTTGGTTAAAAATTCAACGCAACTATTTGGTTGAAAATGAACTTTTTTGTTGAATTATGCGTAGACATATCCGAAATCTTCAAAAATCTTTTTGAATTCTCTCAAGAATCTCAAGAAACGTCTAGTTATAGAACCTTAAAAACAGATACACAAAGAAAATCTGAAATAAATAATTATATTAAATTTTTGTTTTGTATTAAAAATGGTTTTTCGTCTCAAAATGAGGCACTACACGCGCGCATAGTACACGCGATTGATGATGCTAGTTTCTTCAAAATTGAATGAAGAAATTTACTTAAATATAAAAGTCCAAAATCGGTCCAGAATTGACTTCTGCAAGTTATTTTGAACCTCGATTTTTTTATTTCGCCCCACCTTGGGGCGCCCCCTACGACGCGGCGCCCCTACGCATTTACCTACATTTGTCTAATGGGTATATAATCGGCCCTGCTTAAACTATGGGATCTGAAATCATGACGTCACAGCGTCACGTGATAGGCAATATGGAGGCAACAACGGGGTCACTTTACCTCTAATACATGCGATGCGAAGGGTTTTTAATTTATTTTGCAATTATTTCGAAGAACTGGGAGTCAATATCTGCAAAAATGGTTAGAGTAGGTATTTTAAGAAAGGACACAAAAATTGTGCACGCTGGACATGTTATAAATTTAGAAAAAATATAAATTATAAGTTGATGGAATCGTCATCCAGTGTATTGTTTTCGTGAAAAATGGTTTGTTTTTATTATTTAATGAGAGGGTTGAACATGCCTAGGTAGTCGTACTTTAGAAACTGAATTTAAAATATATTCTAAAGGAATATGAATTACGTTTTTTTGTGAAAATGTCAAACCCTCTCATAACGTACAAAAAAGTGGCTTCCATCTAGTTTTTACGATAAATATATTGGACACCTATCCTTGAAAATTGACAATTTTCTATTTGTAAGTGCGTTTTAGTACACTTTTTACATAAAAAAACCTTAATTGAGTAGAAAATGAGATTTTACTTAAAATAATATAAATGATTGATATACGGAACATAGCGTAATTTTAGGTTATGTGTTCTATAATAACGACAATAATAATTCATCATTTGTATATCAATTGGGTATAATTGCTTATTTTAAGTTGTTCCTCACATGTGTTATTATATTAAAGTAAAAGAAAATAGTAGCATCCAGTTAGAAAATCATTATTTTTTAAAGATATGATATGTCTAATGAAGACAAGAAGGCAAAAACGCTTTTTTTTTCAACTTTATGAGACACAAATACACGAATCCAAACTTGTCTTCTGGTGCTAGTTAAATTTCTTATTGAGTATATTGCTTTAAACTGAACGAAATATTAATATGTGACCGTCCGCGAAGAAAGGGACCTAATGCGCGGCAGCTTCATTTTACAGGAAGAGCGATTGAAGAGGCGGCCCAACACAGGAACTCCATAAGAAGCTCTCACTTTGCAGTCGAATAACAAATTGAATTTTTCAGATATAGTAATATTTTTTTATCATGAAAGAGAAAATAAAAAACCATCGACAGGTGTAAAAAACTAATAATCGATTTTTTCCGCATTAGGTCCCTTTCTTCGCGGACGGTCACATATAATAATAATTTTTATTATAAAATTCAAATGGATCATGTAGTAAAACCTGCAATACGACCCCGTTATTTTAGTACTACATTTGGCCACCAGTTGGCGCATCGTTGTATTTCAGATCCCAATATAGCATTATTCTTTGTATGATATTTTAAATTTAAATATTTTTTAAGAATTTCAAACAACGCTTTCAAAATTGGGAATTGTGAACTTCTTTTCAACTTTACCGTGGATTTCAAAGGAGTGAAGTAAACCTCGTCCAAATCTGGAAAATAGATTTAAATAGTTCAATTACCAAGTAATAAGGAAGAAGTTGTTTCACATATCGGAAAAATACGGGTCGTCTAATTTTCCTCCAAAGAGAAACAATATATTTCTTCTCTGAGGAACTCTACGAAGTGCACCTAGCTGCCTGATTTGAAATTGATCTGGTCCATATATTATACATTTTGGTCTTACTTTTTGGTCACCTTTTTGTTTTTTTTTTAGATAAAAGTAGTCAATTATTGAAAAGTTTCTATGTGAAAATGTCAAGAAGTTTATAACTTTGTGGATGTAAAATTTTGAAAAGTTTTTGATTTTCCGAGTGGGTGAAATGCAGGGAAAATCATGGAAAAGTCAGGGAATTTCAAATCTCATTCTCACTATACATCCTAAACCTAAAATCTAATGTAATGCTTCAGATAATTCCCATCCTTTCTTTACTCTTAAACTTTTTATTTAAAGATTTTATCCGTTTATATAACGTACGCGTAATTTCTGTGAGTTTTGACTATCTAATCGACCTGTTTGCCCCTTTATGAAGAGTATATGCATTATTGCTTTTAAATCCAATCTTTAGTCTCAAGTCCAACACATCTACGTCCCCACCATATGAAGAGATACGATATTGACAGTATTAAACTAAGTAGTCTACAGTCGAGTCTCTAGTCGCGAGACTTTCACTTTGACGATTCAGTCTTCATGTTTTAGTGGACTGAAAGCAGTCGACAATGTGCATATTTTCGTCTTAAGCGAGAAAAAAATTCAAACTTTATATGTTAATACCAGAAGAGAAAAAGCGCAATATTCATAAAAAATTAAATAGTGCTAGTGTACAGTTAACTTCGCAATGGAGGTCACACATGATGATTCGGATGAAAAGATGAAGTCGGATTCTGAAGAGTGTGTAGTTGATTTGGCGTCTTATAAAAAATTATTGAATCAAAACAGCATTTCCGATCAAAGCACCAAAGTTTGCATCCAATTTAAGGATTTGGGATGCAGTTTTAGATGCGAAAAAGGTAAGTTATTTCAGTAATTAAAAAAAAAAAGAGGAAACAAATACAAACAAATAATCAACGTTACAATCCTCCCTTTCTCAAAATGTAACCGAATTCGGTGTTGTATTGAATTGCAATAAAAATGAGACTCAAAAACAAATGAAGGCATAATGAATATTTTCATTGTTCAAATTTTTATTGTTCAAAATGAGATGAAACACAATTCACATCGTTGTTTTTCTGTGAAATGAGCAGACAATAAAAAAGGATGTTAAGTTATAGAACTAGGCTACAAATGTTTAATTTATATATCGTAGGTACCTTTTAAAAAAAAAGATAGATACTCTTTCGTCTACAATGCAAACAAAAACAATAAAGAAGAACTTTACAATTTAGAATATTACCAATTTTTAAGATTTGATTTATAAATAATTTATAGACATAGAATTGTCTGGATAATATTATTTGCTTTTGAAAATGTGAAAGCATAAAAAAATGCCCTTGTACCTATTATCAACAATCTACATTGTAGATGCTTGTATGTCACAGCTTTTGATATTCGAAGAGAGCTCTTTATCTTTTACTCTACCTATACGTGCATTCATGGACAAATTATCTACTTAAGAGTATTTACAATGATTTCTTGTATGTTATCTAAATATTAAGACATCTCATATATACTAATCATGAAGGTCGTTGTTAAAAGAATGAATTATGTGCAATGTTTGTCACAAAAAAGCTTAGCTGACCAAGTCACAAATATATAGTATTGAAATATATATATATATATATATATATATCGTTGGGATTTCGTCGTTGCCTATGACCACCCATCTCACAGTTGTGAGACGTGGCCATAAGTGTGATTTGCCGCGGTGCTACTGGGGGCTATTGACATTTTTTGTATGGCAGTTGCCCTTAGTGGGACCCTGCGGTGGTTGTTTAACTTTTTTTTAATTACACACACACACACACACACACACACACACACACACACACACACACA
>CAKNYM010047801.1:90770-126365 GCA_932195095.1 Andricus curvator
ACACACCCACACACACACACACACACACACACACACACACACACACATATATATATAAAGCTTGGTCAGCTTTAAATGCATGTATTATAATTTTATATATATATTGTATTTGGTAATTGGCACACCGTGAGTCAAATTCGTATAGAAAAGCGTGAAACAAGTGACATCAAATTATTATTTTCCTTCAAAGTGAGTTTAAAAATTTGGATTAAACTCATGTACAACGATGGCACTGTAAAATGGGATAACTCCATATGTATAAAAATTAATTACAAGCATTTCCAAGACATTGAGAAAATAAAACCATCAAACATTCAATAAAAAAAGACAAAACTCAAATAGAGGACCTCTAAGTCATAGCCGATTTTGATTTTTTTTTATTGATTAATGAGGTACAACGAAGGGTAGTGGGCGGGTTCAGATTCGAAAATAATTTTTTTGATCATCCTAATATGTGTGTTAGATTGCAAATTTGTATTAACAATCAAGAAGTAATATAATAATTGAGTTAAATTTTGATGTATTTTTGTTTTACATTTCACCTAATCTTATTGTATCCATATTAACTTGAAATTTACTTCACATTCCTCTCTTTTTATTATCATTATTGGGCTTTGATAGTGTGTAATCAGCAATTCAATTATTATCGTTTACTCTGTAAATACGAATTAGTGAGATTTTACTGGATCAAATAGTACTGAGTGGTAAATTCATTAAGCATGTCTAAATAATCTATTTTTTAAACAAATTAATAAGTTAAAGACTAAATTACTATATAACTTTTAATATTTGACTGTTTCAAATCCATATCATAAATGTATTAGTAATCGGTTTGGCACAATTTGAAATTTTCCATTTTTAATCATTCAAATTGAGTTTGCATTATGAGTATTTCTTTGATAGTCAGTAAATATTATTATCTTGAGTCTAAACTGAAGATATTAACAAACATTGAAAGAAAATTTTACAATTTATTTTGAAATTTAATTTGCATGACGATTACTCGGTATTGACAACTTTGACAGGAGATTTAAAAAGAAACTTAAAAAATAACAAAATGGACCTCATTTTTTTAACAAAAAATGTTCGTTTTGTTTTGAAAAATATACGGCACACAAAGTGTCCAACAAAAAGTTCTTGAGTTGTTTTCCTTTCTGACTCCTAAAGTACATGTAAGAAGTCACTTACTTATGATTTTTAGATGCAGAATGCATTAGCGACATTGATTTTCTTTACGTTCAAAACATTTTTTTAACATTGTTTTTTGAAAATTTGCAAAAATAAAATGTTTGTAGTCTAACCCTAAACTACGTGGGGGATTTTGTTGTTTTTTCATTATTGTTTTGTTTTATTTTCTTTGAAATTCATAATTTGAGCTATAATTTCTAATTTAGAAATATTTTATTTCGGTAATAACTTAAAATCCAAGAGATTTGCAATGTAATTTCTAATTCTTCAACTTTGCACCCTTCTACTGGAACTATTCTATTTTTTCTACATATTAATTATTTTCAAATTGTTCAATTTCGAATACTTCAATACGAAATGGGTCAATGTAGAAATATTACGAATTAATTAAATTATAAATGAACTACATTTAAAAAACCACATTTTTTCATTTTTCATTGACTGACATTGTGATGTTTACAAATAGCTTAAATAAGGTAATATTTCAGCTTAAAAAGCTTTTCCAGTTAATTTCAATCATTTGAATTTATTGTACAAAATATTCGTCTTTGCTACATAGGTAAGCCGAAAGACATTCTAAAAGGTGTTTCGGGTCGTTTTCGGCCTGGAAGGTTAACAGCAATTCTTGGACAATCTGGGGCCGGTAAAACCACTTTGCTGAATATTCTTGCTGGACAACAAACATCTAATCTTCGAGGCTCAATAAGAATTAATGGAGTTGAAAACCCTTTTGAGTCCCTACAAAAGCGGTGCTGTTATGTTCCTCAGGAAATTGAACTAATGCCACTACTTACAGTCAAGGAAACACTTTCCATAGCTGCGCAACTAAAATTGGGCCGGCCGCATACTTCGGATTCCCGAGAATCGATAGTTAGTATTCTCTACGTCATATAATATATTTGAAACCATTTCAATACAATAATAAAACATTATTTGAACAAAATTAAATAATTTTTTCTATGCTTGGAAAAACTAGTTTCGGATGTAATTCAAAGTATATTTTCAAGTATCCCAAAAATGAAAAAAGGGTGAAGTTTCAAATCATACAAGGGAATCTGTTTTATACTGAAATTATTAATGTGAACATTTAAGGTCAGCGAGGTAGCTAATAAACTCGGTTTAAATGATTGCTTGGACACACTAGCAAAAAGTCTGAGTGGCGGTGAAAGAAAACGTTTATCAATTGCAGTTGAGGTGATTACAAATCCTCCAGTGATGCTATTAGATGAACCAACTAGTGGGCTAGACAGTACATCGTCTAAACAGGTTTATAACATTGTTGTATAATAATTAATATATACTATTTTCCTTGAAAAAAGTGGTATGCACAAAAAAAATGATACCTATATGAATTATACTGCTTTTAACGATCAATGATTAATTGATGTTTTAATGCGTGCCATGGGCATATAAAAATATCTATAAAAATATGTTTTATAGCACAACTTCAAGCTCGTTTTTTTCACAGAAAATCGTAATCAATTTTAATATAGAATGAGTATTTTTATAAGATTGTTGTCTTTTTTTTAATGACTAAATTACTATATTTATAGAATATTGTTAATCCATAAATCGAAAAAAATAAAAGCACTTTCTAATTTACTGTTAAATTTTCTTTTCCGTGCAGCGTACGCATTTCATATATTTCAATACTTCTTTTGCATTCCAACAGGTTATTGGTTTACTACACTCGTTAGCACAAAGTGGTTGCACCATAGCATGTGCCGTACATCAACCTAGCAGTCAATTGCTATCCCAATTCGATGATATTTTTGTGCTCAGTCAAGGCAGGTGCCTTTATTGTGGTCCACGAGAAAAAATTGTCGAAACTTTTAATGAAGCTGGATTTGCATGTCCCAATTTTTATAATATTGCAGAATTCGGTGGGTCTTTTACTCAAAATTAAATTAATTTTATTCAAAAGCCCGAATATCCTTGTGAAGGATAAGAATCTGACTTACGTCATTTTTTGAGATAAAATAAATTTTTCTTCAATTTTAAAGTATTTTTATGTTAATTAAAAAAATTATGTCAAAGAAACGATTTTTTTTCTAATTGTGGTTTGTTAGCTGTTAACGCAGAATGTAACGTCACACATGGAAAACACAAATTTAAATTACAATTTTTTTAAATGCTTCAGAACATGAAAAGTAGTGAGTTTTTTATTTATTTTTTTTATTTTACTAGTCTTTACTTGTAAAATAAAATGAGACTTCCTAAACTAAAATCCAGATTTCACACTCTTCAACCCATTCCCCTCTTCGCCCATTTTCAAAGAATGATTTTTTCTACTTGTTTCCAAGAAACTTCCCCTTTTTTCATTTTTTCGCTTAATTTCGAACTGAATTAATATAACCCAATAAGAAAATCCAACTTTTTTTCGTTGACAGTTAATTCCTTTTGATTAAAAAGTCTAATACTATTATATTTTTGGTTCAGAATTCATCTATTTTAGTAAAAAATTCTACTATTTGGTTGAAATTTTTCTATTTTTGGTTGGAAATGGACCTTTTTTAGATGAAAATTCAACTATTAAATTTTTCATTGAGAAACCATCTTTTTTTTATATTTCAACTACTTAGTTGAAAATTGAAAAATATTGGTTCAAGATTTAACAGATTTGATACAAATTCTTTTCTTTTTGGTTACAATTTAAATTTTTTAATTGAAAAGTTGTATTTTGTTGTAAATTCGTATTTCTTGGTAGAAAATTAAACTTTTTCATTAAAAATTTAACGGCTTGGAAGAAAGTTGAACTTTGTTTTTAAAAAATCAGTTTATTAGTTGAAGATCCATCGAATTGGTTGAAAATTTTATTTGTTGTAAACTATTTTTTTAATAGAAAATTTAACTTCTTGATTGAAAATTCAACTATTTAGTTGAAAATTGAAATACTGGCTTAGAAATTCATTTTAATAGTTTAAGATCGATCTCTTTGGTAAAAAATTGAACTATCTTTTGGAAATCCGTTTTTTTTCGTTGAAAATTAAGTTTTCGACTGCATAGTTACATATTCCATGTTTTATTGAAAATTGATCGTTTTTGGTTTAAAATTACCTTTTTTGTTGAAAATCGTTATTTCAGGAATGAAAATTCATCTTTTGGGATTGGAAATTCAATAATTTTGTTAAAAATTCGCCTTCTCTGGACGAACTTAACTGTTTTTGATTTAAAATTGAAATCTTGTTAATTGAAATATCACCTATTACATTTTTCGTTGAGAATTCACCTTTTTAGTTAATTTCGACTGTTTATTACTCAAAATAAAAATATTTTCTTGGTTCAAATATCAACTATTATGGTTCAAAATTCATCTTTTGAAGTTGAAAATTTAACTATTTGGTTAAAAGGTCATTCATTTTGTTGAAAATTTAATTATTTTGTTGAAAATTCCACTATTTAGTTAAGAAATCATCTTTTTTGTTTGAAAATTTAACTGCTTTGTTGTAAATTCGTCTTTTTAGATGGAAAATTCATCTTCTTTAGATTAAAAATTCATCGTTTTTAATATAAAAGTTCTTGGTTGAAAATTCAACTGTCTTCTAAAATATTCGTCTAAAATTAATTTTATTTTGTTGAAAATTCCACGATTCGGTTAAAAAATTATCTGTTTTGTTTTAAAATTCAACTATTTTGTTGAAAATGCAATATATTTTGACTTGAATTCTTATCTCATCTTATCTTTCATATTGAATTCAATATGATACCTATACATTAATTTTATTTAAAAGAAGTTATTCCTCTATTGTCCTTGCTTTGGGCCATGAAGTCTGTTAAAATATTATGTTTATATGTTTTGTGTTTTATTTTAGACGTTTTTGAAATGAAATTAAAGAAGAAAGTTTTCAATAAAGGGGGGTTAGGGTGTTCGTATTTGTGACGACACCCTGGGGGGTTCTAGATGGCCCCCCTGTGGGGGGGGGGTACTTTTTGAACGGCCCTATATCAGACAATACGATTTTCGCACGTATATATTCATTCTAATTTTTTTTTCAGTTTTGGAGGTAGTAACTGAACAAAGGGGAGGCAATTTATCAGTTCTTCGTAAACTTAACTTGGAAAATAGTCAGTTTTCCGCTAATGAATCTCAGTATATTACCGAATACAAAAACTGTGAGTAACTAATATAATACATCTTTATTTATAATATACGTAGAATCATGTGAATGTTTCTTTAACATTTATTTGTTCCTTTTACAACTTTTAATTCAATTTTAATTTTTTCTAAATCCATTGACATTCAGGTATAAACAACCAATGGTTTCAACCGGAATATTTCGAAAATGGGAAAGATTCAAAAGTTCAGTCAAAACGTTACGCAGCATCCTGTTGGGATCAGTTAAAAGTTCTTCTAAAACGAGCTTTTCTTTGTATTCGCCGTGATAAAGTAAGTATGACTTCTTCGATATTATTTTTCATGCAAATTGCGTTCGCTCCTCAATGCACAAGGTTTTTATAATTGAACTTGCTATCAAAACTTGTTGTCACATAAAACTTGGATTAATTTTTTATCATTTTCATTTTTATTATACAAGTTGCATTTATAAGTATTAAAATACTTTCAACCGGAATATGCAAAATGTCCACTGAGATTTCCATACATCAAATAATGTTACCACAAAATAGTTATTTGTGATACAAGTGCGCAAAATAGGTGATTGGGTGCGAGTGTGAATTTTGCAGCATAAGCCGCAAGCGAATGATGCAATCACACGAGTTACCAATCACCTATGTGCACGTGTATCACACGCTATTTTTTGCAACGCCCGTCCGAAAAAGTTGTTAGGAGGAGGTAACGAAAAATACTAATTTTATATTGCATAGAGTGGAGTAAAGAAATTTTTGTGAAAATAAAACTTGAACAAAAAAATTTTTGAAAATTTTTTTTTTCAAATGTTTGAAAAAAATGTTCTGAAATAAAAAATTTGTGCAAAAAAATTTTGGAAAAAAAATTTTGTGAAAAAAAAAATTGTTGAAAAAAAATGTTGTGACAAAAATTTTTGAAAAAAAATTGTTTGAAAAAAATCTTTTGGAAAAAAAATTATTTAAAAAAAAAATGTTGGCGTTTATGCTCTTTTGCCGGGATGGGGGGGGGGGGGGGCTACGAAACCCTAAAAACAAAACTTCAGTCATTAAAACATTTGTTCAAGTTAAATCTAAATTTATTTCAAGAAGATACCAACACCAGTGTTTAAAGTTTCCTATGCCAGTGTCTAAAGTACCTCATCTCGAGAGTGCGCATGCGCAACTTTTTCACCAGTGCCTAAAGTAAGCCATCTTCAAACTGCGCATGCGCGAAAATTATTCGCACACAGTCTGTTCAAATAAGGTCCTTAAGGCACAATTTAGAAGCATGAAAACGTCAACTTTAGAGGTGGGTGTTGCAAAATAAGTATTTTTACTCAGCAAAATATTCTTATAATTCAAGTATTAGTGCTGCCACGATATTCTGCAAAATGAGATATAAAATTATAGACTGCGTATAAAGAGAAGATATATCAGTGACAACAAAATTGAGAAATGAACAGAGCAATTGATTTTTAAGCCTACTTTTAAGACTCTTATTACGATATTTCGATATCAGTCAATTTTAATTGTTTGTCAGATCAATATTTAGCAGAAAAAGCTGTCCTTATCTTTTGTTTTCCACATTTTTGGTTGTTGATACTTTAGGAATAAAAATCAAATTAAATGATGAAATGTTTAATAAAATTGAATATAAATTTCAGACAATGACAATGCTGCGACTAGCAGCTCACTTCATAGTAGCAGTTTTACTAGGGATGGTATTTTACAAATTTGGTGAAGAGGCGAGTAAAGTCCAAAGCAATGTAGCCTGTCTTTTTTTCTTCCTGCTTTTCCTATTCTTCGCAAATGCCATGCCGGCCGTGCAAATGTGTAAGGGAGAAAGAAACAATAAATCTTTAGAGATTCACTCACTTCAGATAATTTTCCTTGAACAAATGTGATTAATTTCTTTATCAAGAACGTTCGCAATAAATTTTAAAATATTTCCTTGTAAAGTTTCCTTATTGTTATTAAAGATGACAATAGACCGTGTGGAAGCAAAGGCCCTATAGATGTTTCACCCTATCACCATTAATAGTGTTTGTAATTTGTATGCTACTATCAATATGAGAGTTTCAAGTGAATTAATTGCCTGATTTCTTTCTATTGTGAATGTCTTCTGCATTTGTTTGAGAATTATTACCAACATTAGGGAAAATGTTGAACATTTTAAAAGTTTCCAATTTCATTCTGCGCACTCTTCTCATATTTCATGTCATATAATTCTAACTTTTTAAATATCGATTTTCTTAGTTGAAGCAACTTAATTCAGAGGTTTATGAACTTTTTTAAATTACAGTTCCCATTGAAGCAGCGGTGTTCGTAAGGGAAAATTCGAATAATTGGTACACTCTGCACTCTTATTATATCTCTAAAGTTCTCTCAGATCTGCCCATGCAGGTAAAGATAAATTATATTTCTGTCAATTTCGTAACATTTTCTTTTATCAGTATCGCAAGTAACTTTACGAATTAATAAGGGCGCTTACATACCATTACGGCTGTGGACAAGTTTAGTTTTTGTTCAATAATAGTGAGAGAGATAGACGGCAAAAAATTGAACAAAAAGTGCTCTTTATCTTTCTCACTCTTATGGTACAAAAACCAAATTTTCCCTTAGCCGGAATGGTATTTAGGCACCTTCAGAGATATTTTTTCATAATATAATAAAATTTTTCATATAATCTCAAAATAAATTTAAGAAAAAATGGTATCTTCTGGAAAATTTGATGGAATTTAAACAAATTGCAGATACTTTGCCCTTCTAGCTTTTTAATGATTGCTTACTATATGACTGGGCAACCACCTGAAGTGATGAGATTTTTTCAAACTTGGGTTATCTGTGTACTGATGTCCATTCTCGCTCAGTCTTTAGGAATCGCCGCTGGAGCAGCATTTAATACTGACGTAAGTAATATTTTTATTATCTTTATAATCTCTATTTTCAAAATTTTATCAAACTAATTTTTACAAGAGCTTAAAAACACTATTTATAATATTTTTAATGAATGTAATATTTGTGTTAAGCCCTTCAGATTTACAAATTGTTGTCAGATTGAATTTGACTAATCATGTTTTTCTCTTATAATACAGGCGGGAATGTTTTTAGTGCCTGCACTAAATATACCAATGTTTCTTTTTGCTGGCTTCTTTCTGAAGTTGGGAGAAGTGCCAATTTACCTTCGATTTTTGTCTACAATCAGTTTTTTCAGGTAAACAAATAAATATGTTAATTTTGTTGTATAATATAAACATGCCATCTACTTAGAATTGAACCCATTAATGCCCGAATAACAAAAATTTTACAGCAATGTTGAGCCCCTAGATTTTGATGAAGCCGCTGTAAATTTTTTCTCGGGACAAAGTTTTTCCATATGTATTAATGGGCGCTCGACAAGATCCAACCACTTAAAGAAGTGAAAAAAAAATTTTATTGTTTTTTTTTGCAATTTTAAGTAAAAAAATACATTTTTCCAGTGACATTTTTTTGGGAAACGATCGATTATGTGCGAAAAAATGGCTTTATTATGCTAAGAATATCACGAAACTTGTTACTAGGACTCATACTATCAAAATATGGAGGATTTTTTTGTCCAATATCAGGCTTCAAAAAATTGCAACACTTGTGAATTATTTTTCATGCAGATTTATAGATGTTACTTCAGTTTACTCTTTTTACTCTTTCTGAATTGAAGTATTCCTCAAAATGGATATATAATAGTTTTTTGGGTTGCTGATCAGATTTAAAAAATTCAAAATGGCGGATCCAAGATGGCGGACCAATTTTTTAGAAAATTCCTATTTTTATTTGAGAATATGTATACAAGGTTTTTCGGAGTCGTTGATTGCGAATTCGCGATCAGATTCGTGAAATTCAAAATGGCGGATCCAATATGGCGGACACACTTCCGAGAAATTTTCATTTTTGCGGATATAAATTGTGCTATAAATTGGTCGAACATTGCGAATTCGAGATCAGATTTACAATATTCGAAGTGGCATATCCAATATCATGAACTGGAATGGAAAATTTCACATGTATTGCAATTTTTTGCAGTCTGGTATTGGAAAAAAAAATCCTCCATATTTTGCTAGTATGAGTCCCAATAACACGTTTCGCGCTATTTTTAGCATAATAAAGCCATTTTTTTCGCACAGAATCGATCGTTTCCCAAAAAAATGTCACTGGAAAAATGTATTTTTTTACTTAAAATTACCAAAAAACAATAAAAATATATTTTTTTCACTTTTCTAAATGGTTAGATCGTGTCGAGCGCCCCTTGTCCCGGGTAAAATTCACAGCGGCTTCATCAAAATCTAGGAGCTCAAACTTGCTGTAAAATTTTTGTTATTCAGGCATTAGTGACTTAAAAACTAATTTTTTAAAAGGATGATCTTTGATTATTCATTAGGGTGGTCCAAAAATTCATTAAATTTCTTTCGAATTTTCATGCACATCACCCTCATATTTGTTCGCATCCACGACAAAATCAATGCTTTTTCTTTTGAATGATATTTAGAGGTTCTGTAAGCACTATGAAGTTTAACATGGATTTCTCATAAGAAAAAAATAAGTTTTTTTGAATTTATACTGAATCGTCAATATTAGGTGAATCGAGTTGAAACTCAACAATTCTCTTCATAATTCACTATGGAATATAAATGAATAATTACTTTTAAATTACCTCCATCAGTCTGTTTTATAGGGTCCCAAAAAAACCACATAAGTGAAAAATTGGGTTTTGCGAGTTTTGGATAAACTTCCGAAAAGCGCTTACCTCCGATTGATTTGAAACTCCGTATAGCTACGTATTTTGACACGCTGATCACGAATATGATAGAGAAATACCCGAAAATTTGATTTTCTAAGTCAAACCCCCAAAAAACTATACAAATTTCATTTTTTTCGCCGATTTCAGTCAATAATAAAAATTTACAAAAAGGACTTAAACAAAAGTTGTAGATCTCTTAAAAATACATATTTTATGTGTGATATGTTTTTCCCCTACGACTGATAGTTTTCTAGAAAATAGACGATAAATATGAAAAATCACAGAAATACTGCAAAATGTTTAGCGGTGCGACACGTTGGAAAGGGGGTCGCGTGTGACCCAAGTTATTTCTGTGGCCAGTCATAGGGGTGCCTTTCCGCCCTCATGAGACGTTGGAATAGGTGCCGTGTGTGACCTAAGTTATTTCTGTGACCAGTCATAGGGGTGCCTTTCCGCCCCCATGACACGTTGGAAAGGGAGTCGTGTGTGACCTAAGTTATTTCTGTGGCCAGTCATAGAGGTGCCTTCTCGCCCCTCCCCCCACTACACATTGCGAAGGGGGTCGTGTGTGACCTAAGTTATTTCTGTGACCAGTCATAGGGGTGCCTTTCCGCCCCCATGAGACGTTGGAATGGGTGCCGTGTGTGACCTAAGTTATTTCTGTGACCAGTCATAGGGGTGCCTTTCCGCCCCCCTGAAAAGTTGGAATGAGTGCCGTGTGTGATCAAAGTTATTTCTGTGACCAGTCATAGCGTTGCCTTTCCGCCCCCATGAGACGTTGGAATGGGTGTCGTGTGTGAACAAAGTAATTCTACTTTCTGTACCGACATTTCCCTTCTTTTCTTGAAAACTGTCAGTCGTAGGGTAAAAATATATGACACATAAAATATATATTTTTAAAAGATCTACAACTTTTGTTTCAAGCTTTTTTGTAAATTTTTATTATTTACTGAAATAAAAAAAAACATGAAATTTTTATAGTTTTTGGGGGGTTTGACCTTGAAAATCAAATTTGCGGGTATTTCCACTATCATATTTGTGACCAGCGCGTCAAAATACATAGGTATACGGAGTTCCAAATTAATCGGAGGTAAGTGCTTTTCGGAAATCCACCCCGAGTTTTTGACATTACAGGGCCGGCGGAACCTAGGTTATCTGTTTTTCTCGCTCCTTAAGAAGCGTGAATGTAAAGGAATTAAAGTAAGCGAGATACTCTCATGTGGAAAACAAATGAAGGTTTTCCACATGCGAGTGTCTCGCTTACTCTAATTCCTTTACATTCACGCTCCTTAAGGAGCGAGAAAGACAGATAACCTACTTTCCGCCGGCCCTGCGGTTTTTTAAATACAAACTGTTTCTGCTACATAAAGTACTACTTGCCACTGATAAGTAGATGTTTAAATACATTGTTCAAACAATTTATTATTGTTTTTAGTAATTTTTTAGATAGTTGCATCATTTTTTTTCAACTTTTCAGTTACAGAGAAGCAATAATCAATCAAATTCACAATAAATAATTGTTTGAACAATTTATTATTATTTGTAATAATATTCTCTTAGAATAGCGCTATAAAGATAGAGTTTTTTCTTCAATTTTCCACTTTTTGCCCACTTTTCAATTGGAGTTAGGTAATAATCAATTCTAGTTATTAAACATAATTTTTCAAACTATTTATTATTATTTTTAATAATTTAGAGTATTGATGTAATTTTGTCCACCCAATAAATTAATTTTTAATAATATTCTCTGAATAATGTTAGAAAGTTATAGTTTTTTCTGAAATATTTAACTTTTTGTCCACTTTTCACATAGAGCGTGGTAAAAATTAATATAATTTAACAAAAATAATTATTTACATAAATTATTATTGTTTATATCTATCTTCTCCTATAGTAATGCTAGATAGGTGCGGCTTTTTATGAAATTTTCCAATTTTTGTCAACTTTACACGTAGGATGACGTATTAATAAACTCAAGTTAATAAACATAATTGTTTAAACAATTTATCATTATTTGTAATAACATTGTCACCCAATAATGCTAGAAAGTTGTGGTTGTTTCTGAAATATTCAACTTTTTGTACACTTTTCAGTTAGAGCCAGATAAAAATCATTAAAGGTAACAAAAATAATTTTTGGAAGAAGTTATTATTGTTTATAACTTATTATTGTTAATAATATCTTCTCCTGTAGTTATGCTAGATAGGTGCGGCTTTTTCTGCAATTTTCCATTTTTGGTCAACTTTACACATAGAGTAAGTTGATAATGAATTCATTTCAACAAATATAATTGTCTAAACAATTGATTATTATTTGTATTAACATTATCTTTGAATAATGCTAGAAAGTTACGGTTTTTTCTGAAATATTCAACTTTTTGTACACTTTTCAGTTAGAGTCACATAAAAATTAATGAAATTTAACAAACGTAATTGTTTGAACAAATTATCATTGTTTATAACTTTATATTGTTAATAATATCTTCTCTTGTAGTCATGCTGGATAGTTGCGTTTTTTTTTACATTTTCCATTGTTTGTCAAGTTTTCACTTATTGAGATAATAACTATTGCAAGTTAAAAAACTTAATTTTTTAAACAATTTATCATTATTCATAACTATCTTCTCTTAAATAATTATAAATAAATAAAATAATTTATAAATGAATAATTTTGGATAGTTTACTTTCATGTATCAGTAAAAAAATGTTCACTTCTTGAAGTAATAACTAAGTAGCAAGTTAATAAACATAATTGTTTGAACAATTTATTATTATTTATAACTATCTTTTCCTAAATAATTATAAATTAAATGAAATAATTTTGCATAGTGTACTTTCATGTATCAGTAAAAAAATTGCACTTATTGAGGTAATAACTAATGCAAGTTAACAAACATAATTGTTTAAACTATTTATCATTATTTATAACTATCTTCTCTTGAATAATTATAAATGTAATAAAATGATTTATAAATTAATAATTTTGCATAGTGTACTTTCATGTATCAGTAAAGTTTGCTTGTATTTGAAAATGTCATATAAAACATTAAAGCTTAGAGCTATAACATTTTTTATTATAATAATTTTATTATTTTATTATAATAATTTTTGATTTCATTTAAGCGATAAAAAATATAAAAACTTCGAATTATATTATGCACCATTATTTATTTTACCTCGAGGTGATCTCAGAGCGCAGAAAGGGTTTATATCTCCTATATAATGCACTTCCTTATATTATCAATTTGTTGCATTTAAGGTAGTTGTCATGCCAATATATCTGGAACAAAAAAGTTTTCCATGATTTTAAGAATTAAAATGATATTATCAGTCATGCCATATGAAATAAAAAACGTTATTTTGTGTGAAAAAAGTTTACAACTTACAAAAAATAATTATTTTAACAATTGTTTTTGTAATTGAATATTTTCGTACTGTCGCTTCTTATAACCACTTTTTTTTAAATTGATTGAATTTTAATCAATCATAGCTTATTTTTTCGGGAAAAACATTTTCTACTATTTTACTGCTTTCGATTAAAAAAAATGTAAATAATTTTCTAATATAATTATTTGTTTGAAAAATGTTTTATTAGAAAAAATATTTTTACGATTTCAGCCATACAAAAATTTGCTTTCAAACTTGAAAACACTGTAGGTGTAGAGAAAGTTTCCCGCGAAAAAAGACATCAATTACTAAAATTCAAACATTTTTCAAAAATTAGTAAGAAGCGATAGTAAGAAAAAATTCAATTGCAAAAAACATTGTTAAAATAAATCATTTTTGACACAATCACCACCTTAAAAGTGGTATATAAAACTTCAGAATTATATATTACAATCTTGTCGGGTATTAATGACAATAGTTAAGGGGTATATTTATTTTATGAAGGGGTGAGGGTAGTAATTTTATGCAAGTTCTTTATAACATTCCTACATCTTGTAGTCTATTTTCTCTCCGCTTGACTTTTTTTTATTATATATTTTAGTACCTTCTAATCTGGATAAAGTGTGCATTTAGATCGTGAAACCACTGCAAAAATCTTATGCGTTAAAAGGTTATAAGGGTGAAGTAGTAAGGGTTAAAAATATTCTTTATAGTGAATATTATAAATAATCCTAGGTATGATAATTTTTTCTTCAATCCAAAATTATTATAACTATTAAGATTAATTAGAGAAAGATTTCCAATTCCTGGGGTTGATTTTTTTAAAAGGTAAATTAAGAGAAGAAAAGGCTTAGTTTATATCGTGCTCATTTCTCCCATGACAATTTTTTTCAAATTCAGAATTTAAAACTCTTTTTGGATATTTTTGTTGAATTTTATTCTTTAAGGGTAGGTTAGGTGATCAAAAAGTATTCAAATCTTCATCTTCAGATCATCTTCATTCTTGACAATTTTATCTTTTTCAAAATGGTATAAAATGGTTTTAAAACTCGACTTAAACGATTTACTGTTTCAGGGTATGATTTATGATAAGAGCGGTTTAAAGGGGGAAAAAGGGTTTAGAATATTCCAATTAATTTACACTGCAGTTCTGAGCAGTACAAAATATATGGGCTGGAATGCGTTTTTTACGTTTTGGGGATAGTTTTCTAATTCAAATATTAGAAGAACAAAATAGTATTCGAATATTTTCTATAGTGCATTTTCATCTCCTAATGAATTTTTTCTTTCAATTCATTATTATACCAAAACTATGAAATGGTAAGAATTCAAAAAATAAAGTTTTATATGTTTGGGGGATGATTTTTTTCTTATTTAAGGGTTTGTCCGTAAGCAGGGTTGTTACAGAAGTCGGATTTCAAAATTCCAGGACATTTCCATGTTTCCAGGTCAAATTTTGAAAAATTTCTAGAACATCTTTTTAAAATATTCTATTCAAAATTTGATCTCAAATAATTGTATAGCCTCAATTTTCATAATATTAACATGACATTTTTTTCTCTTATATTAGCTCGAAATCTAATCAAATTCTGCGCCTGAAATAAGCCCAAGTTAAAGGCCAAATGTCAATTTTATGAAACGATTTTGCAAAAAAACCTCAAGTTGAGATAATTTCAAAAAATTGGAATATCTCTGGAAATAATTAACACTTTGTTATATTCTTATACTCACTTTAAAGGTGAATCTCCAGAGTATCCCGTGCAGAAATATTTTCATGATTTTTCCCTAGATTCTGCCCTAGGGTGAAACTTGGTGCAAAAAAGTAAAAACTCGCCAAATTTCAAAAATTTGTAAATACTTACAAAACTTTTTGTAACATATTTTAATAAATTGTAGTAATAATTATAAAAATATTACTGTCTTGATTTTTTAAATGATGTAATTATCATTGTTTGAAATTTTCGACTTTTTTATACCAAGTTCGACCCTAGGGTAGGATCTAGGGAAAATTTTTAAAAAATTACTTAACATTTTAGCAAAATACTTCAGAGACTTACCTTTAAAACTGGCCGAAGAACTATGAAAAAATGTTAATTATTTCCTAAAGTTATTAAAATTTTTCTAAAGCATCAAAATTGGACGTCTTTTTGCAATATCTTTTTATTAAATTGACATGTTGCCTTCAAATTAGGCTTACTGGACGCAGAATCTTATTAACTTTTAGGATATTGAGGAAAAAATTTTTGATGTTAATATCATAAAAAATGAGGCACTTTAGCAAGAGCTCAAGAAATAGGCGTGTAAATTCATTCATATGTAGTAGTAAAAAAAGTAACAGGTTCCCGCGCTCATTTATATCATCAGAACGTAACTTACTGTATTTCTATCAATCTAAACTTGTAAAATAAGCAGAATGGTGCTAAAATAATTAATAAATCTTGAAAAAGAAATAGAAATACAAATTTTCCATCCTCTTTTTCAACATTCCAGGACTTTTCCAGATTTTTCAGGGTTTCCAGGTTCTATAGCAACCTTGCGGAATGCAGTAAAGGTTGGAACGGGTTTTGATTTTGGCCCATAAATTTTGCCTATTATAATATTTTTGGGCTTTCATTACATCGTTTTAAAGGTATATTAAATAGCTCAATTTCTGTGAACAAAACGTATGTATAATTACAATGCAAAACAAATTTTACAGCCGATTTTCTGAATGTCTTCAAATCTACCAAAAGGAATTTTGTACAGTGAAAGCTCTGAATAAGCCTTCTCCGAATAAGACCGCTTCTCCTAATCTTCGTTCGAAAGTTGCCCCCACTACTTCGCGCATCATAGAATCGGGGGCGAACCTCCGAATAAGACCGCGCGTGGAAATTGCGTTTTGATCTTAATTTACGCTTTGAATAATAGTATAGTGATGAAAATTTCAATTGATTGTAATCTCATTAATCTATTTTTAATACTTATTAATATTTATACATTTTTATACACATATATTAATAAAAATGTTTAATTTTGTCTCAAAAAAGGTAACACAAAGTAACATATCCGTCATCTTTAATCTAGAAAGAATTAAAAATAATCGAAAGAGATTACAAACGAACATTATGCGAGGTTATGTTTTTGTGTTTACTCGAAAAATCTAATTTTTACTAATATCATACACAAGATGTAATTGAGGAACAATAATTCACATGTACTTACCAGGTATTACACGGATTCAACATTAAAAAACTGGATTAGAACTATGCAATCTATGTTAGATTGCGACACTTTGCATTTGAAATTCATCGAGTGCAAGCGGTCCTATTCGGAGGTTGTTCCGAGAATTTTTCGTGGCGATTTCGGACCGTGGGTGGGGGTAACTCATTTCTCGGAATTATATTCCCCTACAAGCCCGAGCACGGTCTTATTTGGAGGTTGCACTGTATAACCTTTTTTTTTGTGAACCTTTTAGAAAATATTTATTGGTTCAATCGGGTTTTTACATAAAAATAAGCAATTCTTAATCCGATTGACAGTTTTCCAGGTGAAAAAGCTAGCACGCATATTGGCACATTTTAAGTGCACAAATCTGTCACATGAATTGCATGCGATGGAGTTTGCACGAGTCAACGTGCACTCAAAAGTTACTCCAAAGACGATTTTCAGTAAAAAAAATAGCGTATAGTGTCAAAAAATGTGCCCCAACCTATATGGTACGTGTGTCCTAACCTATACATGCAACGGCACTTTTACATTGTGGGGGGGGGGGGGAATTATCTGCACTATGTGCAAAATCCTCTTCAGCCATAACAAATCATTTAATTCGTAAAACACATTGAACTCGTCTACCTTGCAATTTCGATGAAAAATATTCAGTTAATGGGGGTTGAATGATGTCAACACAATCTCAATGTCCCAATTATGTCAATTTTTCTACTTCTTGTAAAACACACTGGTGCACCTGCAACAAGCATGAACCATCTCCTCGAGTTAACATAGAAAGTGAGCTACTATTGATATAGTAATATGTGATACTAATAACAGGTGGCACCAGTGTAATTAAATGGAGAAAATGCGCTGTCCCAACCTATACCAAAGATATTGCCCCAACCTGTACGACACTCCCCTACTATAAGTTCTTTCAAATACTAGTGAATTTCGCCTTGAATGGAAAGTAGTCTAAAATAATTGTAATAAATTTTAGAATATATTTTCTAATATATATATATATATTTTTTTTCTTAATTAATATACATAAATTGCTTATTTTCAGCCACTCAGGCCTAGAAAATGCGGAATATGTCCGCTACATCACTGGTTACATGTTTTTACAGTCCTTCATTCCGCCATTTTTCTCTCATTCTTACTTACTCCTTTGGTGTTTTTCCTTATTTACAAGTGCTTCTCGTCTGTACTCATTACCTCGTCTTGCCTCTTACACATCACTCTTCTTAAATTGAAGCCTTCCCGTGTAGAAAATGATCGGGGAGCTTTTTCGGGCCAGGATAGACTGAAAAAAAATATTAGTTGTGACAACTAATAAAATTGTTGAGACAACTATTTTAGTTAGTAAATAATGGTACTGCTATTTAGTTAGTAGTGAGAACTATTTTTGTTAGTTGGGGCACGAGTAGTTGCCGTTACTATTTAATTAGGTAGACTAACTATTTCAGTTTGTCAAAATGACTGTCTGTAGGTAGTTGAACTTACTAATATAGTTTGTCATGTCTACTAACAAATTTGTAGGTATAACTATTTTGTTTTTGTCACAGGGATTAATTAAAATATCTGTCACTATACTATCGAAATATGAATTAAAAAGATCACAGTGGGCACGCGGGCATCTTTTTTTTGGGACATCTTAGGGACGTTCAGCTGATAAGACTTTCTAAAAAAATATGTCCCTATGCCCACTGGGATCTTTCTAATTGCAGATGCACTTTGTAGGTTAGGATTTCCAGTAAAACTGAAAACTCGTTTGATTTTTCAACTTCTTATACATACATTCAAATGCTTCGATATAATCCCCGAAACCTAAACTTTGCAACACTTCTGATACTTCCATCAATAAATGATGAACGAGACATCAAGTGAGCAACGAGTTATGACGACCATGTCTAAACGTTCTCCCTCGTTTTACCGCAGGTATGTTGGTACCTTTGCGGCATTCTCAATCGTACCAACCACGGTAGCAAATAAAATAGTTAAGCCACCTACTTTAATTTGTCAGAAAAATCAATTAGTAGTACAGATGACAAATTTATTAGTAACTCTGACTATTAAAACGTTACTAATGTAAACTAGTCATGAATACTACAAACGGCTTCCTAAACCGACTACTTGCTTACTTGGTGTTACTAACTGAACAGTTGTAAGAACCAATGAATGCTTTACTAATAAAAAGGTAGTAGCCCCAACTATTCATTTTTCTCAGTATCCTGAACGCTAATGTGGCGCTGTCAAAACGGTCTATTATGGCGCTGAGTAGAAGTGAAATGTTTTGTATGGTCAAACGCTAGTCTGGACAAGCTAATCTGGCGACAGTCAGTCGGCCTTGTGAAAATCTTTTTTAGGTGGATGACGTTAAAAATTATTTCAAAGACTGTTTAGATAATAAGAAACCAAATTCTTTGTTTTTAATGTACACTTTTCTTTTTTTATACTTTCAAACCCCTTGGACATTTTTTGGAAATGTGCAAGAAATATTTGGATTGAAAAGGTAGACAATTTTTTTGGTCCTGATAGGCTAGCCAGCACCCGATTATGGCCCGAAAAGACTGATTAGATGATACAGAAGAAATGCATTTTTTTAGAGTTCATTTTTTATACTTTTAAACGCCTTGGCTATTTTTATAAATGTGCAAAAAGATATTTGGGTTTGAAACTTAGAAATTTTGTTGGTCATGACGGTAAAGCCATCACCAGATTATTACCCGAAAAGACTGACTAGATGATGAATAAAAAAATGTATTATTTTTAATGTTCATTTTTTGCCTTTGGTACTTTTAAGCATCCTGGGTATTTTTGGAAATGTTCAAAAAGATATTTGGGTTTGATATTTAGAAAATTTTTTGGACATGACGAGCTAGCTGGCACCAGATTAGGGCTCGAAATGGTATAGGTCTAGACAATGCACTAAGTGGTCGCAAGTCTGCCCCGATAATTTTCTACATGGACTTAACCTAAAATCCCCTTTATTCATATATCTATTTTTCCACAATTATTTAAACAATGCTTTATATTACTCTGCCTCTCTCACACAGCAATGTACCCTTTTCCTTCCTCTTTATCTCAGTACTTATTCCACTCTTCTGTATTGCCACATCCCATACGCGCAATTATTGCTAAGATCCTCTTTTCCCTTTTCTCTCCAAATATTTTGCTATTTCCTCTACAGTACCATATTTTTCACCATATCTCGAGCTCGCCTCCGTTATTTTACTTCTATTCTTTGTTCTTCCAAGTAGAAACCATTTTTATGAACAAATGCACATTTTGTTAATTTTTTCATTAATAGGCTTAATGTTTGTGTAGAATCAACTCGAAATGTCTTGCCAAAGACTTCTTGCTGTTATATTTTTCATAGTGACAAAAACTGTTAATTATATAAACAAGTTTGATTCAAAAATTAACACTTGAACCATTTTTTTATGAATAGGCTTGATTTTTGTTTAATGAATGAATAGTTTCTATCAATTTAAAAAATATGATATTAAGCAGTCTTTGGCAAGACATTTCGAGTTGATTTCGCAAAATAAATGAAGCCTATTCCTGAAAATGAGGTCAAAATGTGCACTTGTCCATAAAAATGGTTTCCATAATTAACAGTTTTCTTCATTATGACAAATATGACAGCAAGGAGTCTTTGGCTTGACATTTTGAATCGATTCCGCAGAACAAATTAAGTCTATCCATGAAAAAATGGTCAAAATGTGCATTCGTTTATAAAAATGGTTTAATTAACATGTAAACAGCAGCTATTCTTAAGTAATTGTAAGCGCGACTCAATGGCTGTTATAGTTCATACAAAAGCTATAGATTTAAAATAGTTAATCATTGAGTATCACGAAAACGTTACTTTTCTTCATTAGTTTGTTTCTAACATTATAAACAATCTTTTTTCTTAATCTACCTACTGAAAATTATTTTTAGTTAGCTACTACATTGATTTATGATATGTTTTCATGTATTTGAAAGTTTTAAGAGAAAATGGTGTCAGGGGCCTTCTATATACCACGTGGACAGTTGGTGAGGGGGGGGGGGGGGGGGCAAAAGTCCACGATTGTCCATTACTTTTTTTGGACTTCCTACCTTGTATCATGAAGCTCATGTTTTCAAGAAAAACCGAATTTATATCATTATATCTGGAAGGCTTACAGTCATAAAAAAATATCAAAATCCGTTAAGAATTGTACCGTGGTCAATTTTTGCCCAAAAAGGTGTTTTTCCCCACTGTGCTTTGCTACGCAAAAACATGAAAATTTTGACCCAGAGTTGCTTAACATTCACTCAAATTGCACTTAAAATCAGCATACGGAATCGAGATTTTTCTGAAAAAGCAAACAAATTCTTCATAAACTCCTAGGGTCAAAATTTAAAATATTTATTCACACATTCAACTTAAAACCAACATATGAGATTGGAAATTTTCCAAAAGAGCGGAGAAATCTGTTTATAAATTTTTAGGTCCAACATTAAGAAAATCATTCACAATTTGACTCAAACCCTACATATAGGGGGATAGGTATCACAGAAAAAACAGAAGATAAACTTTACATCGATTTTCGACGAAAGATTCTTTGCAACAAAAATTAACTTCAAAGGATAAACTTTACATAAATATCGGTTAAACTTTCTTTTGTTTTTCCATGACAAACACATGTATTTTGAAAGACGCGACGTTGGCTGAACATAACTTTATCGCTCTAAAAAATTTCCTGCAGCAAATTTTATTCTTAGTTTTTTCTGTGATTGAAGGGAAAGAGATAATAGCGAATTAACGAGATAAATAATTACATATTAATAGTGTTAGTTCATTAAATTTTTTTAAAATTTTCAGATACGCTTTCGAGGGTATTCTTCAAGCAATTTATGGTTCCGATCGACCTGCTCTTAAATGTTCCACCGATTTCTGTATTGTGCAGTCACCTCGACGAATTCTCAAACAGTTGGATATGCCATCAGTCTCATTTTGCACTATAAATTTAGCCTTAATCGGTTGGATTCTTTTCCTTCACATTTCTATTTATTCAGTTCTTCGATGGAAATTAAGTTTGGCTGCTAAACGATGAAAACAAAACATGAGTTTAGGTTTATAATGATTTTTTATGTTTATGATATTTTTTAATATATTTTTAATATAAACAATGTATGACTACGTCTGAAATCTAAAATTGTAAATTACATTTATAATTTTATAGTTCCTTTTTGTGCTAAATGATCCGTCAAAATGAAAATGAAGTTTTGTACTTTTTGTAAAATACAGATATTTTTGATAATATTTTCAAGTTTTGTTCTCTTTCACTTTCCTTCCACATTATATCATAAAAAAAATTGTTATCATAAGAAATAATGTATACATTAAAAACTTGTGTACAGAAATAAGGGTAGGTTAGATAAAAAAGACACTTAAATTGAAAAAAATGTTATCTTTAAATTATCACTTATATATATACCTACGAATTCATGTACATACTCTTACAAAAATTAATTTAACGTTTAAGTTAATTGTTATGAATAATTTAATTTAATTAATTATAAGCACGTAAAATAAATAATAACGAACCAAAATATTTACTTTGTCCATATTCTTGACTATATCATTTGCATTCTTATTGTAATGTGTAACACATTTGGTATAAAGTATCTTAATTTATTGTATACACTACTATAAACTAAATTATTAAATCTCCTGATTTAAGGCAATCGAAAATAGTTCATTTCTTAATAATTTGAGCAAAAAAATGTATATCTAGACATTCTTTGGACATTCATATAGGTTTTTTTATATATTGAGCATATTGAGTTACACAAGCAATGAAGAAGAGTGACAAATAAATAGGACTTTTGAAGTAACTTTAAGTCTTCTATATCAATTGCTTTATTTCTAATCTATGATCCTAAGGATAAGATCTGCATTATAGAATTCGGGAATTTATCCGTAGATAAGTTCTAATCAGACGTGAAGAAATCGAACGTTCGAGTATTTTTTTCCGATGAATCTGACATGTGCGTGATAATTTTTTTTTATCTCGCTGCCATAAGTTTCCATCGCAGAAGAATATAGGCGAGAACACGTGTAATTATAATTATCACAGTGAGAGCAATTACATCGTTCCAATATTGATCGGCCCTCATGGCAATTTCATTGAGGAATATTTTCGGGTATCGGAAATGGCAGTAATATTCCGTGCAGGCGAGTGGCTTCCGATCCAGTCCATAAATCGCGTTTACGTACCTAATCGAAAATTGTTTATTATCTTTTCAATAATAATTTCTAATGAAATAATTGTCCATCCAAAAATGGATGCTAAACAGTTCATTTTTTAAGCTACTCTGAATTCTGGTTTTTTAGAATGTCAACATTTATAAAGGATTTTAATTTTTGAAGCAAACGTATATATTTATTTGGTATATTATTCAAAATTTGAACTAGGACAAATGTTCGATCCAAAATGTAATGGTATTTACAACTATACCATTAAAATTTGAAGAAAAAAAAACACAAAGTTTGAAGATGTTATAATTTGGAAGTCATTAGTTCATTTTGTAAGCAATTCTAAATTCCGGGTTTGTAAAATAATCCATTTTTCAAAGTATCTTAATTTCCTAAACATACACAATTTTAAACTACTCACATTGAACAAGAATTGAAATTTGGAAGACCCACAAATTTTTAACAAATTATGAAAGCATCCCAATTTTAAAGGCAACAAGACTCTTATAAACCAAACTTTACAAGGAGAAAAACTTTAAAGCTTTTCACGTTCTTTAGCTTAAAAATTGGTTTACAAATCAAAATGATTCAAACTTAAAATTTTTGTTATTAAGCGTAAATACTACTTAAAGTTTCTGAATTGAAAATGTCCCAAACTAAAAATCGCTGAAACTGAAACGTGTTTAAATGTCAGATTATTTATACCCGGGATTTCTAGAATTAAATTACTAATTTTAATTGTTTATGTTCGAATAAAAGGACTTACCCTTCTAATCCGTATCGTAAGTAACTAACGTAGGCACCCCATTTCAAAAAAACTGGCATATCACGCAAAGATACCCCAAAGCCGGCGAACATCATCATTGGCACCGAAATAGTCGGTCCCAAAAATGTTCCATTCTGGAAATAGTTTTTTTTAAATGATATTTTTTTCAATCCAATAAATTTGAGTTTACAAATATTGTTTAGACTTACCACTACATTAAATACTGCTCCAATCATGAGCCCAAAGCTCTGAGCAACGAAAGCCACAAGTAAGCTTATGGTGAAAAACATGGTAAATCTCGTAACGTCTGCTGGCTGAGCCGACATGAAATATACAATGAAGGAAAATAGCGTACAGCAAAGTACAGAAACTGGAATGTCGACTATAGTCACTGACATGTAGAAAGCCTTTAAACTGTACCAACGGTTGAAGTGTTCCTTCTGCAGAATGCTCATTTCATTGGGGACTGTAAATGCAATATTTTTTTGTACCAAAACGAAAATTAAATATTTTTGAATCACGCACTTTCATAGGCTCATTTTGGAAAAAACTGAACAATAGTTTACGATTCTTTTTGCACCTACATGTTAAAATGGTCAGCATCATTGTAGTCATCATGTGATGCATTAAAATACCGAAAAGAAGATTATAATTATCACGCACTCGTTTCCCATCGTTTCCTGCTGCAATAAAAAGTGAACCAAGCATAAGTCCTGTGCAGATATTCACTATTATCCTCAAATGTGTTAGAGTCTGAAAATACAATACAAGTAATTAGAAACAAATATTTTCTATTTGAAGAATATTTCATTTTATTTTTTACTAAATTAAGGTACATACCGGGTCTCTTTTGACTTTAATGAAACCCCTCCTGAGAAGAACTTTGAGTTGATGCAATTGGGACGTTGCTTGTAAACTCTTTTCCGATTCATTTTTAGATTTTGTATCTTTAACATCACTATTCCCATCAGGACGAGCCACCTTTCCCGGATATGCAGCTGAAATAAATAAAAGAATTTATAGCTAAGCAAAAATTATTTTTGTTATATATAAGATTACGTATGCAAGATTATATATGCATATCAAATTAATATTAATTGAGATTTTAAAAGCTAAGATTACCTCGTAGTGCCCTCTGATCTAATAAATTGAGGGACTTGTCGAACCACTGCAAACTTCTTCCATTTTCGGTTCCAGCAACCAGAGGTTCAATTTTGTCTTCTCCATATTCTCCACAAGCCAGTTCAATTACTGAAATCAAAGTTTCTTTGTGTATTTTGAAAAATTCTAGTTTTTTATAAAGATAACATTTGAAAATTATTTTCATATCTTTCTCGATTTAGGTATTACAATTTTATTTGAAAGACCGCAGCAGGTTAAACATCCCGGTAAGAACGCTTGAATAGAATAGGATTGAAAAATGCAATTACTCTGTGAATACCTGATTTTCCCTTCGTTCTCTTATACCAGAAACAGTATTAGAAAGAAGCAACTGCTATTCCTGTCAATACACTTTGAAAAATATAATTTTCTGGCTATCTCTAATACTGACTTGAATCAATCGAATTTACATACAATTTATTCACAATTAGTAAATTATTTACTATTACTATGCATGTACAATTATTAAAGTCATATTAAAATTTATTTCATCTACATTGAATTCAAATTTTCAATTTATTTAAGATAATTATTTTTTTTAAACCCATAAATTATATTTGGAATTTAGGTATCACAAAATGTATTACACTCAATTCAGTTCATTATATTGAAATTGAGGATAATACATTACATATAAATCCAATGTAAATTTATTGAATTCAAATCACTTGATCTCTCCGAAGTACAAACGTGGATTCATTTAAATAGACCGTTCCTAACTTATATTCCAAAATGGATAATTCAAACAATTTTATGCACACATTTCTTGAAGGAATTAGAGTGAATTAAATACACTTCAAATCTATCCTGCTTTACGGAATACGAGAGAGATGTCATTAATGCTATATGAATAGCCGGAAATTACATTTTTGAGATAACCTATTCTATTTTTGTACATTGAAGCCTAAAGGGAAAATCAGGGATTAAAAATAATAGAATTATCTCTGCTTTTACGCTAGAATCAGAAATTTTTAATCTTATTCTATTCAAGCCATCTTACCGGGATGGTTGCTGTCCCCGTTCGGATTTGGTCCATATTGAAGGGATAAATTGCTATGATTATAGGATTAATTTACCCCAAGTATCAACTGGATAAAATTTGTTTATAGAAGTTATGAACAAGTTTAAAAAAATTAGAGTTTATATAAATTTGCTCAACCGATCTCGAAATAATTAAAATATATGTTATACATATAGGACATTAAGGCGGTTTTGAAAAAAAGTTAAGAATTAATTCCCTTAATTAGAATTGGTTAAAAAAATACTGTACTTTTGTAACAACTTTTCAAATAAATTTGTTGCTGCTAGTATTCCTTAATGATAGCTCTCTTCAAGCGCTACAAACGCATGTATTTTAATTGCCCTGAACTTAATTTTTCAAAATTTATTATCACGCTATGGACTTTTTTTACAAGTCTTACCATAATCGGCAGGGTTGTGATACATAGGGCACGGAAGTTTAACGCTTTCCAAATATGGAACTAATTGATTAACCGCTCCTTGGTATAAACATTCTCCTCCCGACAATACGTAAACCTATAAAAAAATACACATTTATATAATAATAATTAAAATACATAGTTAAAAAGTAATAATAATTTACAAAGGGCAAAATTACGATATCCCGGGCGGCACATTGTTAATGCGGATCGCAATAGGATTTGCAAGAAAATCAATATCTTTAATATAAAAAATCAATATATCAAAACATATTCCAGATGTCGATTTAAAAGTTTCGAATCAGTTTTTCATTTTAAAAATCATATCGGAATTCGCAATAACAATGTATTGGCCAGATATCATAATCTCCTCCTTACAAGAATTAAAAATTCTGTTAGGTATACCGATATTTGGGTAAGAAATCACATCATGAAATCAAGGAACAGAAAAATTTGTCTTTAGTAGTTCTATTCTTAAATAAATTTTAATATTTTCTCTCGAACTATTATTTTGGTGGGCCGATCATTTTTTTAACAGTGAAACTTTTAAAGAGAAAAATATAAAATTTCTATTAAAATTCCCCTGAAGAGGACGCCTAAAAGGCCTCGAAACATTTTGGATCCTGGTAGTATAAAAAGACGGATAAATAATAAAGAAATGAGAGAGAGGTGGTTTGGAAGGCGCTTTCTTTTTTTCTCCCTCTTTTTTCAATTGTCAAATATCTGTCTCTAATGAGCCGTTTTACAATGTTATTTGAAAACATATTTCTCTGATTTCTAATTTTTTAAGGAACATAATTCTTTTTAATCCTTCTTATGCAATTTTGTTGCACAATTGGAGTTTGTAAAGTATATGTTTGTTTAAAAAATGTACTTTCAAATATTTAATAAACAGTGACATTAAGCCATAGACCCTGTGTCGTTCTCTCTAGCATTCGATTCTTTTACCGTTCTCAAAAGTTCGATTCTTGGTCAACCAAAAAATATCTAGAATGATTAAAATCGAAATAAATATAAAAAATTACCTGATCGAATATTTGGAAAAGAGAGGCACTTGGTTGATGAATCGTGCACACGATTGTTTTTCCTTGACGAGCAAGAAGTTTCAACAAATTAACGACTTGCGTACAAGACGAACTGTCAAGACCCCTGCAATGGAAATAAAAAGAGAGTAAAGCTCAAGTTTCTTTATTCTTCAAATAAACCTTAACAATAAAAACAATTGATAAAGTTAATTTATTTCTATAATTAAAGGTTGTCACGGCATAACTATGTAAGTGCCATTTTTTTAAAACGTTCTACTGGCTTAAACATTCTTCATGATAAATTCTCTAAAATTCCACGGCACATTCTGGTAAAAGAAATTGGGGAAAAGAATTCAGCGGAAAAAAATTGCATAAAGTTCATATACTGGACAATTTTTTGCTCTACCTAATTTATTATATAGTATAAATATAAATTCTATACCATGTAATTGTTTATTTATACTACGTCATTAATTGAGTTCATAAAAAATAATGAAATACATAGACTTTACGTAATTTTGTAAGCATAATCAAATGGTGCTATTAGTTTTTCTATATCTCGTATTTTTAAACAAATTGTTCAAACCTAAAATTGTTTGAACAATGAAAAAGTTTTTTTCTTCTGGAAAAATCATATATTAATTTTTGCGCAAATAATTTTTCAATAATTTTATGACAAAATCATTTTTTTGAAAGTTTTAAAAAATTGAAGAAATGTAATGAAAAATTTTGTTTTATATTAACGATTTTATCACATTAATTTTTCACTTTTCAGACTTCTATTTGCTTTGTTTGTCTTGAGTTTCACTAATATATCTTAAGTTAATTATAGTGTAAATATCAATTTTTAAAATGTAATTTTTTCATGGCATTTACACATGGTTATGACCGCAAGCAAATTTTTATGAGTCTTTTTCTCGGAAAGTATGAACTTTCTCCAACTTTTTTTCTATATATCTATAGAGCTCTATTATGGTGGTCCAAGAAAAGATCATTTTGAATTTTTTCCGGCAATCCTTCCCCTTCATTTCGTTAGGTTTTCAAAAAAAAGTTTCCCCTAATTATTACATGGGAAAAAACACATTTTTGCAAATTCCGTCCAAAACGTGAAAATGTAAAATAAAGTATAGGCAATACTTTCATGATCTCATGAAGACTTTTCAGAATCCATCATTAATATCAAAACTATCCTATGCCATTGCAATAAGGATTTTGCGGAATATTGCTCTTAAACATTACTTTTCTTATTTTTTTCATAGATCCTCATAAATGAATCAATTACAAAATTTTATGTGTTAATTAATTTTTGATTGTTTAAACAAGCTTTTTTCATTTGAACGATTTCATTTTCATAGAATATCGCAAATTAAGGGTATTTCATGAATACTACGGTCTACTTAATGAACTTCGAAAGTTTATGATTTTATTTAAATTATTATTAACGGCCATACCACGCTGAAAAACCCAGTTCTCGTCAGATCACTGAAGTTAGGCAGCGTTGGACGCGGTTAGTACTTGGAAGGGTGACCATTCAAGAATACTGACATGAGTGCTGTTGGCACATCGTGGGTGTGGTGAGCCCACACTTGTAGTTATTTATAACTACAAGGAAAACCTAGAAACACTACCCGAATCGGGTAGTGTCACGCCTACCCTGAAAGGGAAATGGTTTAATGGTATATATATATATATATATATATATATATATATTTGTTTATTGTTTAAACCATTTATTTTTGTTCAAATTCAATTTTTGAACCGAAGAACTATAAAATCTTCCATTTTAGCTAGTTTTTTAACAAGCCTAAAATTTTAGTCTAAATCTGACTCTATCCAAGTTACTTACTATTGTTTAAACAATTTTTATTCATTTAAACAATTCATTAACTCATAATATCGCGAGTCAATGATAGTTTCTAAATGCTTTGGCCTAATATATGAATGTGAAGAGTTCCATTACTTTCTTCTAATTTTTAGATTTTTTAACCTACTTTTAATTATTGATACAAATTTTATTTGTTCAAAAAATTATTATCTTATAATATAGCAAACTAGTGGTATTTTCTGAATGCTGCGCTCCAATTAATCAATTTGAGTACATATTTTTGAACCTATTCATTATTTTTAATTTGTTTTATTAAATTGTTCAAACAGCAGTTAGACAAGCAAAATTTTAGAAATCACTTTTGACATTCATAATTTAGACCAAAGCATTCAGAAAATACAATTAATTAGCGATGTTATAAAATATAACTAGCAAGTAAGTACGATTTTCTAGCTTTTACCGTCAGAAATTTGGACATAACAAAAATAAATTGTTTAAACAGTAAATAAATAACTTAAATAAAATACACACTCTCTCAGTTCATTCAGAAATAAATAAAATCTTGTAATTTATTCATTTATAATAATCTATGGAAACTTCGAAAAAGTAATAATTAAGAGCAATATTCCGAAAAATCTTTATTGCAGTTGCATGGGGTAATTTTGGGGGCACCGTGAAAGGGGCTCAAATTAGGAGCTAAAATGAAAAATTGATGACGGATTCGTATTCCTCACGGAAAAAAATTTGTAGTTCAAACAGAAAAATACTGAAAAATCAAATCAATAAAACTGAAATATATATGGGTCAGAATACGTGAAGTGTTCCCACCTAAAATTATTATTTTTTATTGATCGGGTTGAAACTTATAAAAAGGGTTGTCAATATACAGGGACCTGAAGTTTTCACTTTTTCAGGTGTTTTTTCCTTCACATTAGTGTAACTTCTTTTAGGATTATCCGATTGGACTTTTATTATAGTGTTTTGGAAAGCTCTTTTCATGTACTGCTTCAAAAATTTTACCAATATCGTGGGTTTTTTTCCGCAGATTGAAGAGTTTTCATGAGATCATGAAAGTATTGCCTACTCTTTATTATAGATTTTCACGTTTTTGACGGAATTTACGAAATTGTGTTTTTCCCATGTTATCATTGTAAAAACACGGTTCAATATTTTTTGGAGCCTAACATGCATGGTTCTGCGGTGACACACTTCAATTCTCTCACACAAAGAAAAACAAACATAGAGAAAAAAAAACTAGTAGAAATAAATAATTACTGCGAAAACTAGAATTAAACTGAGAATATAGAAATACCTTGTCCTTTGATCAATGCAAATAAAAAGAGAAAGACTTTCTGCGCATATAAATGTATTGATTGATAAGTAAAGTGTGACTGAGTCATAGCATGCATTGCATATTAAGATAATTCCGCGTTTTTTATGGCCTTATACTAATTTCTTTGTAGCATTTGATGTGACCCCAATCTGATAGAATTTTATCGAAATTCATGTACTACGCTCTCGCTGAACTTACGTAGTCGGTTCGTCCAGAAACATTACAGTCGGGTTGTTGACCAGCTCCAACGCAATGGACAATCGCTTTTTCTGACCTCCACTTAATCTTTCTGCTTTAGTTTTTAAATGTCCTTTCAAGCCTAGGGTGGTTAAGATTTCTTCTATCTGTAACAAAGAGCCTTTTTTATACATTAAATATTTTCTAGCTTTAGTCTGAAACTTTTTCTCGCAAAAAAACAACGCC
The DNA here is from genome assembly GCA_932195095.1 of Andricus curvator. NCBI lineage: Eukaryota > Metazoa > Arthropoda > Insecta > Hymenoptera > Cynipidae > Andricus > Andricus curvator. The sequence continues at coordinate 121,574 of CAKNYM010047801.1, forward strand.
TTAAAATGTTAATAAAAATTTTTCGTGACATGTTGATGTTAGACATGTTGTTTTTTATTGACCCTCTGTATAAATGATAATTTTCGAAGAAATAAGAAATAATATTTCTTTTTATTAGTTTTAGATTTAGTTCGAATTTTACATTTAGAAAATTATAATTTAAAAAAAATTTGAGGTATAGATAGGCAATTTCTAGCGGAAATAACAAAATAAAACGTAATCTCGAACAACGAAATTATAATCGTTTTGAAATTTGTGAATAGATCAAATGAAGCGGAATGGAAAATTTTATATCTAGTACGCATTGTCCTCTTCCTGTGAAACTATTTTTGGACTTACTATCTTTTTCTTTTCTTGCTCTGGAGTGTCCGTTCCCAATTTGAGATCAGCAGCCACTTTCATATTTTCGTTGACAGTCAATAAAGGTTGCAACCTATCATCCTGTGTTATATATGCACTAGATCTGCAAATAATCAATTTATAATGGCATTTATTGTTAATACTGATAAATAAGTTTTAACATAAGTTGTACAAATGCATTTTATAATCTTCAAATAATGAATGTGTACATTTCCAAATTCGTTGAAAAAAACAAGACAAGAATAAGAAGCATATAATGAATATTATAACTGCCGCTGTGACACAATACTTGTTGACTATAGCAGGTCTTAATCAGAAAATGACAAAACAATTACGAAGGACTTTTGTTCAAAACAGTTTTAAAGGTCAGCGGAAACTTGTTACTATTTTATATTAAAAAATATTATAAATATATACTAATGTTCTAGTTAATTATTAAAATCGAGGAATATATTAAATTTTCGAATTTTAATCCAGTCTGTTTAGTGATTGCACAAATTTGCATGTGAGTGCAGATTATTGCAAGTGAATGCAAACTATTTCAAGTCTGTGCAATCGATTTCAAGGAAACATATAATTGAAGCGGGAAAAGCTGAACAATGCCAAATCCAATCAAACAAATCTTACAGAAGAATTAAAAATCCTTTCTAGAGGAACAATAAACAAGTGCTTGAGTAATTTTTCATGTGTATGTGTGAATGTAATAATCTAATGTAAATGGCAATGGACTTAACACTGTTTAGCTTTTCCTGGCATTATAAATAAAAATATTACATAAATCGTTAAGAAAATCATCTGGAATACAAATTTTTATTTATTTTATCAAAAACGCTATTCAACAGAATAAAGAAACATTTGTAACATTAGTATAATTTTTTTTTTTTTTTTGATAATAATATCTCTAATTGTTAAATACTTGTCAAAATGCTATAATGACTATCGAATTGTTCAATAAATGAATATTTTAGTATAATTCATTCATTTTGTTTGAATTAATTTTTTTTTAAATATTCAAATACATTTATTTTCTAAATTTTAGAGTAAACAATTTAAAAAGCTTAATTTTTTCACTGAAATACGTGTAAAAAAGCGAGAAAGTATCATTTTGAAAAAAAACTCAATTTCGGCAAAAAGTCAGCTTAGCACCGTTTAGCTTTCCCCGTTTCCAAAATGAAACAATTCAAAATTAAAGAATTTTTTATTGATTATTTTTTAATTAAATTTAGATTTGGAATATTTAAAATTGAACTATTATAAAGGCACTGTCCATGTGCACCCAAAAAATCCGGCTATTCTTACCGGAATTCTGGTACAAATAGTCCCTTTTTCAGGTCCCGCTACTCGTACCGCAAAAATCTGACCATTCGTACCAAAATTTCTGTACACGTAGTCACGGCCTATTATGAAATTAAATATTTGGAAAGAAAAAATGATAGCTAATACACTGTCAAAAATTGAACGATTTGAAATTTGGACCTTTCAGATTTCGACTTTTGTAAAACTAGAATGATATAAAAATTCAATAATTAGATATTTCAAGCAGGCAATAAGTACGCTCAGCAAAGGAGATTAACAGGGCATAGCCGGGTAAGCATACAAAATCTGCCCCCGCACGTATTAACTTGAAATTTTCGTCATAGGTTCGCATCTATGTGAAGTAAAAATTTTCCCAATGATAATCCTAGAAATTCATTTTTTTGGAAGTTATGGAGGGGGAAAGACAAAATTTTAAAAAGTGGTTTTCCTTGAAAACAGCTTGACCGATTTTGATGAACAAAATATATGTTGTAGACACTAATGAGGCTATTCCACAAGAATTTTTTTTTTTTTAATTGTACCTAAACAAAATTTTTGAATTAAAAAAAAAAATTTGAAGTTATGTTTTAGAGTGACCACATCCATATTTTACGTGAACATGCCTTAGAATATCCTTCAAAACATATATTTTTGGTGAATTTTTCGAAGGGGCGGAACAATGTGAAAAAAAATAAAAATCGCGCATGCAACACTGCGCACCGTTATATGGTGAACTGCTCCCGATCGCATACTTTGGAACACAACTCAATTGCATTCTTTTATGGTTAGGAACGTTGTTCAAAATGAAGAGAGCATTGTAATGCCTGATATACTCAGTGGAAACTACGGATGAGATCAATCAAAATGACTGATTTAATTAGTGGAAGTAACTGGTCAGATCATTCAAAAGAAATTATTTAATCAGTGAAAGTTACAATTATGATCATTAAAAATGACTGATTTAATTAGTGAAACTTACTGATTAGGCCATATAAAATGACTGATTCACTCAGCGGAAGTTACTGATTATATAATTACAAATGGATCATTTCAGCAGTGAAAATTACGAATTGAATTATTCGAAATAAATTATTTAATCAGTGAAAGTAACTCATTAGACCATTCAAAATGACTGATATCATCAGTAAAAATTACTAATTGGATCATTCCAAATAACTTACTTCATTAGTGAAAGGTATTGATTAGACCATGCGAAAAAACAGATTTAATCAATGAAAGTTATAGTTCAGATAATTTAAAACAACGGATTCGGTCAGTGAAAGTTACTGATTGAATAAAAAATTAATTATTTCATCAGTGAAAATTACGGATTGAATCATTCAAAATAAATTATTTAATCAGTGAAAGGTACTGACTAGACCATTCGAAATGACTGATTTATTCAATAAAAGTTACAATAAAGATGAGTGAAATGGCTGATTCGGTGAGTAGAACTTACTGATTAAATAATTCAAAATGATTGATTTCATAGGTGAAAATTACGGATATAATTATTTAAAAATAAATTATTTAAATAGTGAAAGTAACTCATTAGACCATTCAAAATGATTCACTTCATCAGTTAAAATTATTACAAGTTGGATCATTTAAAATTACTTACTTAATCAGTGAAAGGTACCGATTAAGCCATTCAAAATGACTGATTTATTCAATGAAAGTTACTCATTAGTCAATTACGGAAGACTGATTTCATCAGTGAAAATTGCGAATTGGATCATTCAAAACCAATTATTTAATCAGGAAAAGGTACTAATTAAACCATTCTCTCTAAATCTGAATCAGTGAAAATTCACTGATTGTCAGTGAAATCTCACTGATTCAAATAGCTAGAATCCGGTCACTGACAACCAGTGAAAAGTTACTTATTCATTCAGTGAAAGTTTCACTTTTGGAAGTTGGCAGCACTGCACCACGTCAATTTAGCAGTCATAATAAAATAAGATTTTAGTAGATTCAATGAAATAATCATAGTAAAAACTTAAAACCCATAACTTTCAAATTTCGACTGTCATGTACACACCCTTCAAGTAAGTACTTTTTATACGAGTTAGAGTATATTTTTCCCGCAGTACATTCAGCGCACTTACAATCCGAAAATTCAAAAATTTATTTCTTGAAAAAATTATTTTTGCTAGTTAAGTAAAAGAATAACAACAACGCTTTACTTTAAAACTTAGAGGTTATGTCTCGCATGATTTACTCTGGTGTTATTGAATTGATTAGTGAAAAGTCCGGAATCACTGATTATTCATTGAAATGTCCAACTACTATTCCAATCAGTGAATTTTTCACTGATTCATATTTGGAGAGTTGACAATGACTGATTTAATCAATAAAAGATACAGGTTATATGATTTAAAATGACGGATTCGATCAGAGGAAGTTACTAATCACAAATTTCAATATAAATGATTTAATCAGTGAAATTTGTCGATAAGACCATTCAAAATCTCTGAATAAGTCAATGAAAGTTACAGTTTAGATGATTAAAAATGACTGATTTTATTAGTGAGTAAAATTTACTATTTTGAATGTCATTTTTGATTAATTTGTCATTTAACGTACAATTTAAATGATTTAAAACTACTGACAAATCAGTCAAATGTGACTGTTTAAATTAGTAAATTTGACTCACTGATGAAACCAGTAATTTTTAATGACCTAATCTGTAACTTTCACTGACCGTATCAGTCATTTTGAATTATCTGAAGGGTAACTTTCACTAATTAAATCAGTCATTTTGAATTATATAATCTCTAAGTTCCATTGAGTAAATCAGTCATTTTGAATTATCTAACCAGTAACTTTCTCTGATTAAATCAGTCATTTTAAATGTTATAAACTGTCATTTTCACTAATCAATTCAGTCATTTTGACCGTTCTAATCAGCAGCTTACACTAAACTAATCAGTAATTTTGACTAATCTAATCCGTAGCTTTCATTGATGTATTTAATTACATCAGTTACATTAATTACAATGCTCTCTTCATTTTCAACAACGTTCCTAACCGTTAAAAAATGCAATAGAGTTGCGTTCCAAAGTATGCGATCGGGAGCAGTTCACCATAACGGTGCGCAGTGTTGCATGCGCGATTCTTATTTTTTTCACATTGT